>PVJS01054172.1:0-13061 GCA_004027185.1 Glis glis
CCGCTGGTCTAGCGACCTGGTCCGATCCGGGACGGGGCTATTGTTCCCCCACCTCTGGTTGTTCGCCTCCTTCTTTCTGTCTGTGTATTCTTAAATGTTACTATCTTTAGTTGCTATCCCCCACGGAAGTCGTGTGGGATTTGTATCGCAATCCCTCTTTCAAACCATGTTCAACTAAGGTTGGCTTCACACAGAAGGATGCAATTAGAAATTAATCTACATAAATGTTAGTCAGCATGGATTACCTAGGATATGGTAATCCTAGGTATAATATTATACCTTCATGGAGAAAACATGAAATCTTATCACCAAATATCATCCAATTAAATTTTGTTCTGCTACATTATAATAGCAATTGTATCTGCAACCCCTTTTCCTTACTTCCAGTCTCCCTCCCTCCTTCCTTCACTATATCATTTCCATTTATTATTTGACTTATTTTATCCATTATCCCAATACAATTTAAAATACAAAACAAACTTTATTTTTTCTCATTCTTTGGTATTGACAAACTGAGTTGATGATTTTAAATTTTACTTTCTTGATAGGATATATGCTAAATGCAAAAAGTTTAAGAAATGCATAGGAGAAAGTACAATTGAAGAAGGTTATCTTTTATTCCATGCCATGTGTTGATAACAGCTATTTGAATACACTTCCAACTAAAAAATAACGTGTGTGTGTGTGTGTGTGTGTGTATATGTGTATGAAAGTTTTTAAATTTAATTTTATGATTAATCTTCATGTCAATGAATGAACATTAACATCATGATTTAATGCTTGCATATTTTTCATTTCAAGATAGTTCCATAAATATTTTAAGCAATCATCTGATGTTAAAAAAAATTAAATAGGTATTCTTTTAATATTATCAACAAACTTCCAGTTAAGATCATTGCTTACATGTTTTGAATAATTTTTATTTTAATAATATAAAGCCTTATAAATGGACCCTTCAAAGTATAAACACATCTATTTTGTTTTCTTCTATGTATTAGAAAGTAGTGCAAAAGGAGCATTTTACCAATTTATACCTTGAAAATCATTCTTCTATACCTGGTGCTATTATCTTTAGAAAGATAGAAAAATCACATATTTGAGTAATTTAACAAGTATATTTTATTGCACCAAAACTGAAAATTTATTAACAATTTTATTAACAAAATTGACTTAAGTTTATTAACATATGAAAAACATTCATAGTCATTTAGGCATTTTCATTGGTTTTAAATTTTTTTCTATCGACATCATTATATACTAATAAGAAGTTGTAAAAATACTTCTATATATCCAGCACTCCCCTCCCCCCACATTATATAATTTGTATTTATTTGCCTTCTATTTTTTTGTTGGTTCACTGAGTTAATCCATTTATTTTTTCCTTTTCTTATTTCTTCTTGGACCAAAATTTGGATAGACAACATATAAATAATGTAACAATAGGGAAGTTACTTAGCTTCTTCCTGCTTCCATTTCTACAGAGGGAAATGGAGAGAGAAAGGAAGGAGAAAAAGAGGGAGAGAGAGAAGAAAACAAGTTTGGGAGGAGACTTTTAAGGAATTGGTTCATTCAGTTTGAAGGTGACGGTCCAAATTCGGCAGGGTAGGCAAACCAGCTGTAGACCCATAGAATAGTCCAAGTCTGAGTCCAAAAGCAGTAGGTGGGAAGAATTTTTTCTTGCTCAGGAAAGGCCATTTTTTTTTTCTATTATGGCCATCAACTAGCTGGATGAGACCTGCCTGCATTACAGAAGGGCAAGCTGCTTTACTCAACCTCCACTAATTAAAATGCTAGTCTCATCTGAAGGCCAGGCTCTCTGACTCTGGAACTTTTAAAGCAACAACACCATCACCCCCTTCAGCTTTGGACTAAGAGATACACCATTGACTTCAAGAGTTCTGAGGCTTTCTGACTTGGAGTGAGCCATGCCACCATCTACCCTGGTAAGCTGGTAGAAGGCTGATTGTGATACTGCTGAGCCTCCATAATTATGTGAACCAATTCCCCTAATAAAAACATTCCTCCATATGGATCTATTCTTCATCTGTGCATCCTATTGTTTCTGTCTCTCTGGAGAACCCTGACTAGTACAACAACTGACACCTTTGGGTTAGATTGCTTTTCACTTTAGAGAATTTGAAGGGTCAAAATATCTGCTAGAATAATTCCAGGGTATTTTCTGATTATTGTGCCTTGATTTATAGTGCTATCCTTGAATAGAGAGGGTAAATATTTTAAAAAGATGCTCCTAGACTATATATTATAGTTGTGGTCACTGGTAGAAAAGGAAGAGAAAAAAAGAAGAAATCCTAACATTTTAATTTTATTTGAATGAGTTTCCAACTAATTGGAAAAAATAAAAAATGCTGGTAAAAGAAGATATGATAGATTAATCTGGCCAAAGTAAGCAAATTAAACAAAAGTTTTATTTTTCAAAATCTGACTATGGACATCTATAGTATACTGTTAGTATCTCTTCAAGACACTGGTTTAAATTCTTTTGGATAAATAATTACAACCTGCCTATATTATTATATTTAAAGAATTTCCTATAGACAGCATATAGCTAAGTCATATTTTTAAATCAACTATTACAATCTCTGTTTATATTGGGTATATAAATTAAACATTAAGTTTGATTTTTTACTTTCCATTTGCTTATTTTGGTTTTTTTCTACTATTCCTATTTGAAGAATATTATATGAAATTTTGTTTTGATCCATCTACACTATTTTGGAGTATTTCCCTTTTATTTCATTGTTAGTGGTTGTTCTAGATATTATCTTGTATGTTTACATAAATTATCAATGTTCACTGTTGTCATCACTTTCTCACAGTGAATATAAAAATCTTATCTCCCTCTCCTTCCCTTTGGCACTCCCCCATTTATAATATCATTATTCAATATGTATGCTATATGTATTTGGAATCATATTGGACAGTGCTACAACCATCAAACATTGTTTAAAAAACTCAAAAGAAGAAAAGTCTAATTATTCATATTTTGTCTACCTATTCTTTCTTTGTGAGATTCCAAGTTTTTCAGTCAGAATTTTCACTGCTGTGACCCTCAAATCCTGACCACACAACTAGAGAAAGAAATATTTATGTGCTCACAGTTCTAGAGATTTCAGAGGTTTAGGTTCAGTCCACGTGGGATTGGGTTCACTGGCAGAGCTCAGGGCATGGCGGTGGAAGGCAGAAATAGGGAAAGAGCAAGTCTTCTGCTCTCACATCATGGAGGCTGGAAGCAGAGGGAGAGCAGGGAAAGGAGGGACCATATATAATCCCCAAGGCCACATGCCCAGGGAACCCTCCTCAGGATCCAAGCCCCACTTCCAACATGGCTGCCTTATTTCCATTAGGTCTAGAGAGACATTCTAAATCAAAACCATAACACCAAGTTTCCTCTTTGTATTTTTCCTATTTAATAGGATTTTTTCTATTATAAGTAGGGTAGTCTTTTTCTTCTGCATAGATTGTTTTGTTACTTTATTGTTGGTCTTGGCATTGATTTATTTTAGTTTATCATGCTTGAGGTTTACACAGCTTTTTAAAGCCAAGGTTTCTGTTATTTGCAAAAGTTGAGAAATTTTCAGCCATTATTTCTTCAAGTACTTTCTAAGCACCACCATTTTTCTCCTGCCCTTCTGGGAATCTGATGAAATAAATGTTAAAGCTTATCTTATAGTCCCACACATATTTGAAGCTCTGTTTATTTTAAGAAAATTCAGGGAGCTCACCACAGAGCCATTTCTAATTAATTGAGATCCCCACATGGGCTTCGCTTCTCTTTTCTTTTCTTTTCTTGTCTTGTCTTTTCTTTTCTTTTCTTTTCTTTTCTTTTCTTTTCTTTTCTTCTTTTCTTTTCTCTTCTCTTCTCTTTTCTTTTCTTTTCTTTTCTTTTCTTTTCTTTTCTCTTTTCTTTTCTCTTTTCTTTTCTTTTCTTTTCTTTCTTGGTCAACTATGTGTGTTCTCTATATAATGCTTAGGAATTTTATTTTTGCTTATTGGTAGCAATAGGGAAAATGTGTCTGCTCTACTTTCTCAGAACCAGTGATTCATTTTTAAAACAATTTGAAAAATTTTGGTTCTCTGTTCTTTTATGTGATGGTCAATCAGGTATAGCCATAAAAAACGAACAGAAGGCTCACAAAAACAAAGTTTTGTTTTTGTCCTTTTTACAATTACAGCTCCTACGTAGCAGAGGCACAGCACCCCTGGCAGGCCTACACATGAAAGCACCAGAAGAAGGGGCAGAAGTGAGTGGACAGCCCAGGCCAGGACTTCCTTGGAGTTTCCATAGGGCAGGGCAGAGACATTTGGATTGGCTGGCTTGAATAATTCATAGAATTAGTTTTTAGTTGCCTGGAACCTAGCCCTTGGATGATTGATATATGAATGTTGTCTCTTGAAATTTATAGATGACATAGAGGATGTATGTCTTTGGATTAGTTGTTTGCATGTAAAAAAGACAAGCTTCTATGAGAGACCCTGCTATTTCTAAGAATTGGCTAGCCAGTGAAGAAGCCAGACAGATTTTTAGGATGTCAAAACATCTTAGTATGTGATAATAAAAATAAAATATTCCTATTGCTAGGATTTATTGTATAATCAAGATTATCAATGTTCTAAGTTATTATAAAATGCAAACCTAAAAATTTTGTTATTTTCACATTTTGCAAAACTATGTATTTGTAACAATACTGGTTAGATTCTACTTCATGAGAAGAAATTATGAGTATTTTAAACTTCTAAATTTTCAATCACTGACCTTTTTCTTATCACTACAACCTCTTTGATTAATGCCTGCATGAAATAGTGTCTTTTGGAAAACACATTGTTTGGTACTAGGGATTGAACCCTGTGGTGTTCTACCATTGAGCTGCACCCCAACCCTTTTTTATTTAGAAACAGGTCTTGCTAAATTACTACACACTTACCTCAAACCTTCAATACTCCTGTCTCAGCCTCCCAAGTACTAGGATCAGAGGCATGCATGCCACCATGCCCCACCAACACATTTATTTTAATATTATGGCTTCAACACCTAACTCCTGTTCTGTCTATAGTGAAAAATTGATCCCAAGAACAGAAAGCTTTTCAGAACCAATTGTGCCATTAGCACAAGCGAAAATCCACCTAGAGATATAACAGTTCTCTTTCACTTTCCTTTTTTCTCCAATTGGGTGGATACTAGAGAGGGTACTTTATTCATACAATTAGAGAAAAATATGTTATTTGTGCTCTGAATATTTTTGATGTCAGAATTTTTTACCCTTTTAAAATTTGGAAGAATCCAAATAACTTTTAATATGAGTTTCATGTAACAATATTTATTTAGTATTTACGAGTATTCAAAATAAGAAGCATAAAACTTAAATATGCATGCTAATATAAAAGAAATGAATAAAACCCTTTACATGTTAGCATAAATAAAATTAATATGAAGAACAAATTTTCTGAAACTATATATTAATATAAGAACAGCATTCATGTACATTTACAGAATCATCTTAATTTTATTTTATATATTTTAGGTATGAAAGATGATTTTTACATACAGATACTAGTAAAATGATTACTAGAGTCAAGAGAATTAATACATCTGTCTTCTCACATATTTACCTCATTTTCTGTAGTAAGAGCACCTAAAATCTACTCTCAGCATATTTTCAGTATACAACAGTATAACAGTATTAACTATAGTTCTCATACTATGCATTGTATCTCTAGAATTATTCTGCAAAACTGCTACATTGTGCTTTTGACATCCATTTCCCCATTTCCTTCCCACCTTTCTTCCCTTGTAATAACCATTCTACTCTTTCTTTTTATTCAATCTCTTTTTGGATTCCATATACAAGTGAGACTATAGCTTTTCTTTTTTTTTTTTTTTTTTTAGCCCCTGTGTCTGGCTTCTTTCACTTAGCATAATGCTTTCCAGGTCTACCCACAGGTCATGAGTGTCAGTATATCCTTTCTTAAGGGTGAATGATATTCTACTGGGTGTATATACATTTTCTTTATCCATTCATCTGTAGACAGATAGATGCTTAGGTTATTTCCTATGCATACAGATGTTTAGAGTCTTGGCTATTATAAATAATGCTGCAATGAACATGGGAGCACAGATATCTCTGCCAGATGTTTTCTTTCTTTCTCTATTTCTCTTTCTCTTTCTCTCTCTCTCTCTCTCTCTCTCTCTTTCTTTCTTTCTTTCTTTCTTTCTTTTGATATAAACTCAGAAGAGAGATTGCTAGATTGCTGCATTACATATGGCAGTTCTAGTTCTGGCTTTTTGAAGACACTCCTTAATACTTTCTAGAATGGATGTACCAATTTTCATCCCCATGGTGTACAAGGGTTAGCTTAGCCCCACACACTCACCAAGAAACCAGTTTGAAGTCTCATTTCATAAAACAGAAATTGATTCCCATATCCTTTTGTTTTAAGTATGATCTTATGTGTTGCATTCATTGAGGCATAAAAACAACATTTCAATTCACACAGATAAATAGTTTGAAAAAATAAGTATACTGTTTTCACTTAAACTTATTATAATTATTCTATTTTGACACTACAACAAAGCTCAACAAATTGCAGGAAATGGATGAAACTGGAGATTATAACTGAGCAAAATAAGTCAGACTCAGAGGTAAAGTATTGTATGTTGCTCTCATACACAAAAAATTAAAGGAAAAGTTAAAAAGGACTTCATAAAATTAAAAGGAAGAATCAGTATTAGAGAGAAAAGGAATCAGGAGGTGAGGGATGGGGAGAGTGGGGGAGGAATTAGCAAGTAAAATTGATCAAATAAATATTCTTTATGCAGGCACAAATATGCCACAGTGAAAACCACCATTCTGTATAATTAATCTACACCAAATAAAAGCAAACAAAACTTGGACAAATTATAGCTTATTCAAGGATGGTTTCCAATTGAAATCTGAAATCATTCTTCATAAATTTTTATACTTAGTTACATTAACATTCATGGATTTATTTTGCATTCTGAATGGGTATTTTATATGTGAATAATTTTAAAATATCATGAGTTGGTCATTTGGAAAATATCAAACTAATCATATTACAGATAATATTGTGCGGTGCAATATCAAGAATTATATTAATATCACCACTCGTCTTGTCATAAAAGTTTTTAAGTACTGACAAGCTATTCAGGTCTTGGTGCTGGATATGTTTTCCAAATTTCTTGTTTTTTTATTTCATTTCATTTATTGGTGCATTGTAGTTATACATTTTGATAAGTGTCAGGGCAAACTTCTTATTTTGTGTGACACTTCCAATTTTCTCATTCAAATAGTCAGAACTGCTCTCCCCCATTGAACTGACTAGCTCATTTTAAGCATTTTTGAGAATGTGTCTGCCAAATGCCCAAATCTGAATACCGTAATCAGTCAGTTGTTCTCTTAATTGGAAGTAGCATTTCATGAAATTAATCAGCCAATTCAATAGGCAAATCAAACCATCACTTAAGCCTTTTGTCCTAAAGATAACCATTTTACTTCAATACAAAGTTGAAGAACTTTTCCATATTTCCCAATGTGTCAGATTATATTTAAATACATATGAAATTAAGTCTCAAGATATAAAAAGTTAATTTTTTTACTGTTTCATGAAAACATTTTTAGAGGAGCTATTTTTCCCCATGAGTGGAAAACTTTTTAAAATACAATAACTATCAGTACACATTGGTCGCAAAGCTTCTATTTGTGTTCAGTAATCGCCCATTGTATCCACAGATGCTTTTGTACTACAAATGTAAAAATTAGCACACTAAAAAAGAAAAAAAATGCCTTATTATTATTAAATTAAAAAGAATAGTAAGTTAATTAGGTCCTTGCAGATCCATGAATTCATATTCCGAACTCACAGGGGCTAAGGAATTCACTTTTAGAACCACTGGTTCATTTTGTTTCCTATCCTCTGAACACACTTTTAAGCTTAATTTGGAATTACTATGGCCATGAAAGCAACAGATGTCACAAAGGTCACCAAAGTCCCATCTTCTCATACCCTCATAATCCCAACCTCGTCTATAAACACAAAAAAGCACTATATAAAACCATTAAACCCTCTATTACTTTCTGCATTGTAAACATTGGTTATAGGAAGGTTACCTATTAAAAATCACAATGCCAGTAAATAGTAATAACAAAACAGGGATTTGACCATAGTGCTTTGTAACTTTTTTTAAATTTCAGTTCATCAGAATATCTCTACAGAGTTTGTACTCCAGGAAAAGAAAACAAAATGTTAGGTTTCTTCTTACCCAAAATCCTAATGGCAAAATTAAGTAAAGGCAGAACCATGATGGAGATGACTTTGATCGTGAGGTCAAGACCTCAGCCTCCTCTCCAGTCCTTCTCAAACTTTGTTTCTTATTTGGACTTACAGAGTTCTATGGACTGCTGCAGAGAAGTGTTTACTCAGAAACATTTCTCTTCTAGTATGTAGAGGAAAGATTGAAATGTGATCAGTCAGGTTGCTTTATATTTCAGTGTCTAAGAGAAACAACAAAGTAGGCACTGACATATCTTTAGTTAAACTAAGTAATTTGACTGTATGTATTGTCAAGGTTGAGATAACTGTTGCTGGTTGTTTATCACTTACAGATTCATTTGCTTTTTTTTCACATGTCAGTTGTCAGAGACTAGAAACATTTTTCACTCAGAATTTGTTAGTTGCTTAGCAACATATTTTCAGTAAACTCTACTCAATGACAAATTAAGACGGTCTTTTTCTCACATCTTTTGCAATGTTTGTGATATTCTAGATGGAAGTCTCAGGAAATATGGTCTTAGGCTGGACTCAACGTCACTTTAATTTGCTCTTCTCTAGTCATAATTTCCCAGGGCAGGAATATTATTTTCTCACTCCTCCTTCAGGGAGTTTACATTTCCCTCATTTACTTTGTGTTAAAATGTAGTCAAATACTGTTTATTATTTTACCCACCTGTCATTGAGTTTCCAAATACTGAATTTCAGTCTATATTCGCTGGCTTGTACACAGTCTCTCTCAACTTCTGATATTTGTCATGTGAAATAGATTTATAATGGGATGAAGGATGATGATGAATAAAATGTAATTGATCCCAGGAAGGTGGTGGGACTTTCCCTATAACAACCTTTTATAACATATCACTTTTATGAGAGAAAAGCACACATCCAGGGAGGAAAAGATTCTAGTCTCAACTTTCAAGATTGGCTGCATATATACTTTAGTATTAGTGACAAATTAGCAAACTAATCTTTAAATGTAATAATAATTGTATTTATTTACATAAAACCAAATTGTCAAATTATGTTTCTTCTGAATTTTGGGAGGATTGGAAATGAAGGGTGGAAATTGGAACCTGGTAGCTTTTAATCATAGGACCTCTGGAATATGGTGAGGACTTCTCATAATATTTATTCCATTAATAACAAAAATATGGATGCATAGATTATTTATTAGGGATTTTCAAAGTTCTATTTTAGGGATTTCCCCCTAAAATCACAGACTAATTTCAAATTATAAACTCCATTTGTGCAATGCATAAACTATGTTGTTAGAGTTCATTATTAATTCATTTACCATTTGATATAATAGATATATTTACATGTTTTAGTTTTATGTGTTCATAAGAACATTACAATGGTATACTATCTTATAATGATATACTCTATATTACATAGTGACTAATTTTCTTTTTTATCTCAGATAGTATGTTTTTCATCTTGGATGCTACTTTTTAAATTCTAAATAATTCACTTTGTGAGTTTTAATTAATTTTTTCATCATGCTCTTTTCTACCTGTTTCTGTTAATTGAATTTTTCAGGTTATGAGTCATATTTTCCTACTTTTTAATATCCTAAAATTTTTAAACAATATCATACATTGAGGATTTTATATATCACCATGCTGGAATTCTTTGTATAACTTTAAGTATTCTTTTTCTTTGTTCTGGTATGCAGTTAAGTTACTTCATAGTAGTTGATTATTTTGGGGCTGCTTTTAGGACATTTTTTAGGCAAGTTTGCAATAGTTTATAGTCTAGGGCCAATTTAGTCCTGCTATAGAGTTAACACCTTGTAAAGAACTCTATTTTGGTCCTCATCTGTTAGGTATTTTCAGTCTAACTTGTGGGAACAGTAATTATTCTCAACCTTGTGTGAGCCTTGTAAATGACACTGCCCCCTTTCCTTTCTTTCTTCCTTCCTTCCTTCCTTTCTATTTCTTTCTTTCTATTTCTTTCTTTCTTTCTCTTTCTTTCTTTCTTTCTTCTTTCTTTCTTTCTTTCTTTCTTTCTTTCTTCCTTCCTTCCTTCCTTCCTTCCTTCCTTCCTTCCTTCCTTCTCTCCCTCCCTTCTCTCTCTCTCTCTCTCTCTCTCTCTCTCTCTCTCTCTCCCCTTCTTCTCCTTCTCCTCCTTTTCTTCAATATTAGGGATTAAACCCAGGGACCTTCTAACTCTGAGCTAGACCCACAGCTCTATTTTATGTTTTATTTTGAAACAGGGTGTTGCTAAGTTCCCAAGAGTCTCACTAAGTTACTGAGAGTGGCCTCAAACTTGTGATCCTCCTGTCTCAGCTTCCCAAGTACTGGGAATACAGCTGTGCACCACCATTCCTGGCTTCCAGTGCTTCTTTCCCTAGCTTCATATCAGGTAGTTTCCTCACTGTAGCTATGTGTCAGCTGTTATCCAACAACTCAAAGAGAAAGCTCTGTTGTTCTCCAGAGCTTTTATATATTTAGATTGTATATTATAATCTCTTTGTGCAGATCTCTGCTCTCTGCACATTCTAGCTGCCTTGATTCTAGAACTCAGTACTCTTTCCTCTACTCAGCATGTCCACCAGGTTCAGTGTGAGTTCCCCAATGTCTTTCCCTGCTCTATAATCTGGAAATTCTCTTAAATTAGTGAGCTGGAGATAATCATGGGACTCATTTTATTTCCATTCTTTCATCAATCACTGTTTCTTGCTTCCTATCTATAGTCTGAAAATAATTTTTTCATATATTTTGTTATTTTTTTAAAATGTTCAATACTGGATGACTAATCTGGTCTTAGTTATTCTATTATGGGTAGGAGCTAAAGCATTCCATCTATTTAGCATATACTCAATAATACTGTGTAACTTTCATATTAACCACACAGTTTTTCTCTCTCATATTACTATATTTAATTTCATTTCCCTTTTGTCATACTTGAGGATATTACATTCATTTCCACATTCTGTTACTAGGAATTAGACACATAAGAGGTGAGTCATAAATACCTTTGCTTTAAAGGAATTTGAATAATAAACAATTATGATCCAATCCTTACAGGATAATTTATTGGCAGTGATTACAAGTAATCATAAATTCATATACATTTAAGGTGGGGTTAAGTGTTGAGGACCTATTATATGCATTGATAGAAATATAATATAACTTAATAAGATTTGGCTAGAATTATTTGTTTCCTGTTTTGAAGTTAAGTACGATTTTCCTCTGAGAATTGGACACCTAAATCTTAGAAAAAAAGTTCTTATTAGGGACTTTTAGTCAAAAGCTCTGATTCATCTATTTCATTATTTCCAAAAAGGAAAAATAATGATGTATATAGTATTATGGCAGCTTTAGTCCATAATAGAAAATAATGTGAATAATCTCCTGAATCAATGCAATGCTCAAACATTAATCTTAAAATGTTAAGAAATAGCAAAGTTTATAAAAAAATCCATGACCCAACATTTGCAATTACTTCTAGAATTCTCTTTGATTTGTTCATATATTAGCTACTTATTTTTCAGGAAACAAAATACATTTTTAGTTGGCATTACACCTAATATTTTCTTTTTTATATTATAATTTATATTAAGTTACTAAATACATGAGTTATTTTAACCAAATATTAGCAGCTATTTGAACTCAATACCTTTTATTCCAAACACCATGACTATATAATTTTATCAATAGAATAGTACCTATTAAACATAAAAATATTTTAGTTAAGATATAGTTACCAGAAATGTTTTCCCTTAATGACAATGATTTCTAAATGTAGTTTAGAATATTATTCTTGCTAATACTGTGTGAGGGGTTCATATATCACCTTACTAATGTTGTTTATTTCTTTGTGTGTGTGTGTGTGTGTGTGTGTGTGTGTGTGGTACTGGGGATGGAACCCAGGGGCCTTGTACTTCCAGGCTATACCCCCAGCTCTATTTTATTTTTTATTTGGAAACAGGGTCTTGCTATGTTGCTGAGAGCCTCACTAAGTTGCTGAGGCTGGCTTTGAACCTGTGATCCTCCTGTTTCAACCTCCCAAGTACTGGGATTACAAGCATGCACCACTGTGCCCGGCTTGTTTCTTTTTACAGTTTTAAAAATATAATGCATATTTTGAGGAGTTCTAATACATAAGAAAAATGAGATTCTTTTTCCAATAGTATTTTCATTTATAGAAACAGATTTAAAATTTAGATTTGGAAAAAGCATTAAATATCATGAAACCCACAGCCTTCATTTGGTGAATTAGGACACTTGAGTCTCAAAGTAAAAAAGCAACTTGGAAAAAAAATTTCAATATCCACAAAAGTTGACCACAATTTATCTTTAGTCTAAAAAGGTTTTTTTTCTTAATTTATATTCAAAATAAAAGTGATGTGTGAGAAGCATCCCTAATGAGGACAGATCTTCATTTAATAGGTGGTTAAATCTGAAATGTAACCAGGAATATTTTCCTATCACTTACTTTTTTTTTTTTTTTTTTTTTGCGGTACTGGGGATTGAACGCAGAGGCGTTCTACCTCCCCGCTACGCCCCCGGCCCTATTTTTTATGCTTTATTTTGAAACCGGGTCTCACGAGGTTTTGGAGGGCCTCACTAAGGAGAGAGAGAGAGAGAGAGAGAGAGAGAGAGAGAGACAGGGAGAGAGAGAGAGAGAGAGAGAGAGAGAGAGAGCTGAGGCTGGCCGCAAACCCGGATCCTCCGGTCTCGGCCTCCCAAAGTACTGGGATTACAAGCGTGCGCCACCACGCCCGGCTCTCACTTACTAGTTTAAAACCT
>PVJS01054173.1:0-13050 GCA_004027185.1 Glis glis
CAAACCTTAAGCCACACATCTAGGGACTTTTGTTTATAGGGTCGAATTGCGTCCCAGCAGGGCTTATTCGCCTGCTCATATGCTAATTGTTTTATCAGGGGCATGGCAGAATCTACGTCAGGGAAAACTCGACCGGCTGTTTCAACCAGCCTTGCGAGAAAATCAGCAAACGGCTCGTTCTGTCCTTGTATTACTTTTGGAAGGCTTGCTCCCAAGTCCCCAGAGCCGGAGAGCATTTTCCATGCCTTAATTGCACAGGTATTGATTTGATCATATACCTGCTGCGGGTACCCTATTTGGTTGTTAGCAAAATTTCCTTGACCCATAAGCATGTCCACGTTCCATGCAGGTTGTCCTGCCCTAGCATTGCGGCTGCCTGCTCAATAGCATACTCAAGGTAAGCGGCTTTCCAGTTCAAAAAGGCTCCTCCTGAAAGTACGGCCCTACAGAGGTTAGACCAATCAAAAGGCGTCATGCAGTGCCGCTCTAGGCCTTCCACCTGCGTAAGGGTAAAGGCAGCTTGCATTCCATATGTGGAAACCGACTCCTTAATTCTTTGAATTACCTTCCAATCTAGGGGTTGATGATATCTTTGCTGATTTTGATCTAGAAGAACAGGGAACGTCTTCTGGCCAAGAGATACTTTTGCCCAGACTGTCGCATGCTGGCTCCTGCCTGACAATCTTTTCTTATGCTCCCCATAAGGGGGTGGCGTAGGCATCGGTGGAGCGGTCAGTCCCAGTGGTTCCTCCTGATTATCATACCCTAGCTGCATCCTGGCTAAAGGGCCTGAAAGGCCACCTTCTTCTCCCTCCGAGCTGCTCCCTTCCCCCTCCTCAAGGTTTACTTCCTTATCTCCCCTAACCGACTCCTCCTGACTGTGCCGCGACATTTGTTCTTTTACTTCCTCCAATGCCTTCTCCCCTTCAGTGAGTACCTGATGAAATCGCCCTGAAGTGTCTACCAGGCACAACTTCACTAAACTCCAAATCGCTAGTGTGCCTGGGGGCAACGGGCATGTCTCATGTGCCTTTTGTAAATCGTGACCAAGTTGCTCCCATTGAGGGATATTCACATAACCCTCCTCTAAAAACCACGGAGCTTCCTGTGCTATGGTGCTCAAAAATCTTTCTATTATACGTGCTTTCATTTTCACTCCTCCCTTAGCTAAAATCCTTACTAAAGCATTCTTAACTCTTAATGTAGTCACTCGCGACCCCATGATTCCTTCGTCGCTTATTGCGAACCTTAGCTTCGTCACAAAACCGTGAGCCTTATAGCGCTATCCCTTCGCCGCTTACCTTGCGGACCTTACCCTTTCTTTGTTCCTTAGTTCGATTCCCGGGTTTCGGCACCACTTGACGCAATCCTGGAACTCGGACCGGCGGAGTCCAGGAAAGAAGACACACAGACATCCGTTTTCTGATGGTGCAGCTTCCAGCTTCTTCTTTATTCTCCCGGCACGCACGCTTATATCCAGCAAAAAAAACCCTCCCTCAACGTCCCATCAGCCATCATCCAATCACACCTCTCTCACGCCGTGTACATTCAAGCTAAACTTCTCCTCATTGGCTCTTAAGCAGCAGGCACGCTCTGCTACGCAATGGACATGCGCCACGCGCGTGCGCCTCTCAACTGCGCATGCGCTAGGTCTAGTAAACAAGCGCAGGTCACAGGACCTGGCAGCCAGCCACGGCGCCATCTTGACTGGCTCAACCGAGCCCAGCTTCCTACACCCCTCAAGGGAAGCAAATTTCATATCCAAGCCACTTACTTCTTTTAAAAGAGAATTTGTACTTTTCTCTTTTCTCACAGTAATAATATCCGAATGCAAATGACACAATTAAAAACCAACTTTCTCACAATTGACCAGATTTAAATGATATGGTAACCTATCTATGAAAATTATTTCAAATATTTAAGGAATATTTTATAAACATACATTGCTCTAAGATAAATATGAGTTGATAACATGATAATCTTTCTGTAATAAAAATAGAGAGTTAATTATTAATTTGCCTAACAGGCTAGTTTATCAGAGGAGAAAACCCCTATGAAATATGGGCTATCCTAGTACTTAAGGCTGTCATTCACAGTCAACCCCAAATTTTGAACCCTGGCATCCTGGTCATGCCAGAGAAGGGGTAAACAAATCCTGCTACTGGTATACTACATCACTTGAAACCAGCCCCTGATTACAACAAAGGAAGAGAAGTACTTCAATCCAGACCCAGTACACACACCCTAAACTCAAAGCCTGAGCTATTAGGATATGGCCAGGTTCCCCCTCACCCCGATCATAACAGCAGGAAGCCCAGTGCTTTTTTTCTTTTTTTCTGCCTCCCTCCCTTTTCTTTCTTTCATTTTTTTCAGTGTGTGTGTGCACATATGCACACACATTTGTGGTTCCAAGGATTGAACCCAGGTGTGTTCTACCTCTTAGCTATACCCCCAGCCCTTTTTATTTCTTGCTTATTTATGTATGTATATATTTATTTATTGGTAATGGGGATTGAACCCAGGGGCATTCTACCTCTGATCTATACTCCTGGCCTTATTTCAACTTTTATTTTGAAACAGGGTCTTGCTAAGTTGCTGAAGCCAGCCTCATACCTTGATCCTCTGTCTCAGCCTCCCAAGTACTGGGATTACAGGTGTGTGCCACCAGGCCCGTCGTTTTATTTTGAAATAGGGTCTCACTAAATTACCATGTACTGGCCTCAAACCTGTGATCCTCCTGTCTCAGCAAGCCCAGTGCTTTCTTAATCATGATACATGCACTCTAGAAGTCCAACAACCCAAGTAATCCTTTTCCCAGAATAGAACACCTAACCCTGCTAAAATTCTATGCAATCCTAGCCTAGATGGACAGTGGCATCCCCTGGGCATTATTTATTCTGTCTCTGGTAGTTTTTCCCCAGTAAATGCTATTCTAGCAAACTTAGGTATGCTGCCTGACCATTTGAACTTGCTGTAAAAATACATACATACAAACTCCTACTCAAAAGCTTATCAATTTGCTAAGTAATTTTGAAACTACATTTTAAAATTGTTGATTTAGGATGGCCATATTCTTATGATAAAGCTGCCAAATATTTCTTACTTACATGATTCAAGAAAACGCAAGCTAGACAAAATTGTTATGTGAATTATGTTTACAAAGTAAAATATTTAGCACTGCTATACAGATGTAAACTGCCTAGGTGGTGCCTCTAATATGAATGTAGAAGTCTTAGGCTGACTGTCTCGATTGAACAGACTCACCAGTAAGTTGTACCAAAAAATGTAAATGAGCCTAAATAATTTGCTTTGCTTATAAAAATAGCTAAAAATAAAGGAATAGGCAAAGTAGACAAGGCAATTGCAAATAAAAGTAAAAGTAAAGCAAAGATTGCAAACTTCATATGTGACAAAGGAGAATTCAGACCCCCAAGCAAACAAGACAAATAAAGACACTTTATAGTGTTATGGCCATAATTCATACTGAAGCATAGTAGTTTTGGATAGCTATATACCACATACCACAGCAGCTACCTTCATAAAGCAGAAGCCACAGAATATGGAGAAATTGACAGAAACACACTAATAATACATATCAGTTCAAGACAGACCAAGTGAAAAAGAATGTAAGTAAAAGGCCTAAAAACAAACTTACTAAGATAGATGTAGCTCCAAAATTGTACCCTGATATCAGAGAATCTTATTTTCATCTTAAACAATATGAAACTTTCAAGGAACTTTATATATTACGTCACAAAGAAAACTTCAAAGAGTTGCATGAAGTAGAAAGAATTCAAAAAATATTCTTTGGTTAAAATATTGTCAATTTAAAATAAAATAAAATTTTTAAAAACCAAAAATGTCATTTCACCTGGAAATGAAAAACTCAAAATTGTCCAATAAACAAATAAGATCAAAGTGAAAAGACAAATCAAAATTGCCAAATTTCTACAAAAATAATAATAATTATATATTATAGTATATAATATAAAACTAAAACATTGGTAGAAATTTAGACACTATATATTTATATTAATAAAAATAAAATAATCAATCAATATATTGAATTACTCATTTCAAAAACTAAAAAAGTAGCAACCAAGAAAGCTAAAAGAAAATACAATGATAAACATAAGTACAAATAACTATTTAGAAACAAAATAACAGGATAAATTTAAAATATGGTTCTTAAAACTTAATCAAAAAAGAAATACTCACTAGTTACCTAATCAAAGAGAGAAAGAAAGTCGGGCGTGGTGGCGCACGCTTGTAATCCCAGTACTTGGGAGGCGGAGACCGGAGGATCCGGGTTTGCGGCCAGCCTCAGCTACTTAGTGAGGCCCTCCGCAACTTAGTGAGACCCGGTTTCAAAATAAAGGATAAAAAATAGGGCCAGGGGTGTAGCTCAGAGGTAAAACGCCCCTGGGTTCACCCCCAGTACCGCAAAAAAAAAAAAGAGAGAAAGAGGGAGAGAGGAGCTGAAAGAACACAAATATACAAAATAGGAAATAAATATACAAAAAAGAGAACAATAACTTGGAGACCAGTGATCTATTTTAAAAAATTATGAGATGCTACTTAATACATGTCTCTGAAAATAAACTTGAAAGTTAGATAAATGTATAATTTCCTAGGAAAATGTTACCAAATTTGACAAGATATAAAGTATAAATTGAAATTTTAAAACTTATCAAATAACTAACCTAAAAAAAGCACCAGGCCTAAGTGGTCTTACAGAATTCTGCCTATCTTCAAGGACCAAATAATCCCAGTGCTATTTAAACAGTTGTAAAAGAAGAAAAAACTTTCCATTTATTGTTATGAAGAAAACATAATATTGATTCCAAAACTTGAATTATATTGCAAAGGACAGAAAACTTCAGACATATCTCACTTAAGAACATCAATGCAAAATTCTACTTAAAATATTGTCAAATAGAATGTAACAGCACATTACAAAAAAAAAGAAGTATATATCTACTGGGTGTGAGTTATTCCAGGAATACAACAATTATTCCATAATAGGAAATCCATTAATATAAAAATATCTAAGATCTAAAAAAATCTAAAATTCATCTCTATATATTCTAAAATTTCTTCAACAGTAGTATCCGTTACTCATATAGAAAATGAAAAACATTTCCTTATCATAATTACATGTGTATAATCAATATTTAGACAATAGATATACACACATTTAGACCTAAATCAACATCTCACTAATGGGGAACACTAGAAGCATTCCCACTAAAGTCTAATATGAGGTATGGATGCCCGTGATCTCCACACTCTTTATATTGGAGGTATTAGCCAACACAATTAGGAAAAAAAAAAGAGAGAGACACAAGACTTGGAAAGAAACATGTAAAATTATTTCTGTTTGCTGATTTATGACAGAAAACATAAAAAATTAAGAAAAACAAAGGCAAAACTACTAAAAACAGTATGAGAATTCAATATGAGGCAGAACATAAAATTAACATACAAAAGCCACATAAAAGAAAACAAAATGAAATACTTAAAAGTATAAACTTAGGTTAGAAATTCACAGTACATGAGTAAAACTTTAGAACATTTTTGAAAGACTGAGAAGTTTGAGAGTAAACTTGAACAAAGGGAGCATGTCCCTTGTCCTTAGAAAGTCATCTTTATCATAAAAATGTCAATTCTCTCCAAGTTAACATATAAATTAGCATGAAATAAAAATAACAAGCAAAATTTATTTTCTGTAAGTAAATAAGCTTATTATAAAGTTCATTATATAAATAAGCAAAAATAGCTCAGAAACTCCAAGAAAGAATAAGAAATTCCAAGCACTACCAGATATAAAAAAAACATACTATAAAGCCATTATAATCAAAATGATTTAGAACTGGTACATGAATAAACAGACCAATAGGATAGAAAACTGGCGAGTGAACTAAATAGATACTTCACAAAAGAAAAGATACAAATGTCCAATAAATGTATGAAAAGATGTTCAACATCATTAGCAAACAGAGAGATGCAAATCAAAACTACTCTGAGATTTCACCTAACCCCAATTAGAATGGCAATCATTAAAAACACAAACAACAACAAATGCTGGTGAAGATGTGAAGTAGGTACTCTAATACACTGTTGGTGGGATTGCAAATTAGTGCAATCACTTTGGAAAACAGTGTGGAGGATCCTCAGAAGACTGGGAATGAACCTACCCTATGACCCAGCAATGCCACTTCTGGGTATCTACCCAGAAGAGTGGAAACCAAATTACCAGACTAATGCATGTGTATCTTTGTTTATAGCCACACAATTCACAATTGCCAAACTATGGAACCAGTCAATATGTCCATCAACAGATGAATGGATTACACAACTATGTGATATGTACACAATGGAATTTTACTCAGTCATAAAGAAGAACAAAATTATGTATTTGCAGGGAAATGGGTGGAACTGGAGAACATTATGCTAAGTGAGATTAGTCAGTCACAAAAAGTGAAAAGTCAGATGTTCTCCCTAATATGTGGAAGTTAGGGAGAAAATGTGACATAAGAGGGACTCCAGACAAAGAAGGAAAAACTTTAGATGAGTAAAGAAGGCGACCTGAGGGAGATGGGAGGGGGGAAGAGGGAAACACCCTAATACACAGGATGTACATACACAAACTTATCAATCACTATGCTGAGCATGAAAAGGAGGGAAGGGGGAGGGAATGGGATGGGAACTGGGGGAGGGCTAAATGAGTGACGTGTGCATGTATGCCTCTACCACCCTGAACCTCATCAAGATGTATTACAATGCACAAAAAATGAAATAAAATTTAAAAAATGGAATTAAACAAAAACAACAAAAAAAGAAAACTGATCCAAGTACACAAATCAAAATGCACATGGTAAAGATGGGATCTATAATCATAGGCAAAGGATGGACTTTCAATTAGCTATTTGGAAAAAGAAATAATTGGATAGATATCTTAAAACCATATATCACAATAAACTCCAGATGGAGAAAAGATCAAAAATCTCAGGAAGAAAGGAACAAATGAAGTGAGACAAAAAAAGAAGGTGGGCAAGGGGGAAACTACATAAATACTAGAAGAAAACATAGGTGAATTCATCTATAGTCTTCCAGTGGGGAAAGACTCTATGAATTAAAATCTTGATAAGTAAAAGATTGATAAATTTTACCATGTAAAAATAGAAGATGTCTTCCTGGAAAAAATAAAACCAAATACAGATCTAAAGGTAAATAACTAAGAGAAAATGTCTGCAACTTATAGAGAAAGGACAAATACCCCTAATATAAGTATCTTTTAAAAAGAAGAAATTATATACCAGAAAAACATTCAAAAGATATGTACAGTCACAGGGGGGAAAAAAGAATAAGGCTATTGTACATGAAGAGACCTTCAAACTCATGTGGCTATTTTACTTACTTATGATTCTATTTTACTTACTTATGATTCTATGGGTTAGACATTAGCCTGGACACCGACTTAATTATATGTAAACCTCAAATCACAAGTAACAAAAGCAAAAACAGACAAAATAAGAGTACATAAACTAGCCGGGCGTGGTGGCGCACGCTTGTAATCCCAGTACTTTGGAAGGCAGAGACCGGAGAATCCGTGTTTGCGGCCAGCCTCAGCGCTCTCTCTCTCTCTCTCTGTCTCTGTCTCTGTCTCTGTCTCTCTGTCTCTCTCTCTGTCTCTCTCTCTCTCTCCTTAGTGAGGCCCTCCGCAACTTCGTGAGACCCGGTTTCAAAATAAAGTATAAAAAAATAGGGCCGGGGGCGTAGCGCGGAGGTAGAATGCCCCTGCGTTCAATCCCCGGTACCGCAAAAAAAAAAAAAAAAGAGTACATAAAACTAAAAAGTTTCTGCACAGCAAAAGAAACAATCAATGGAGTAAAGAGACAACCTATGGCATGGAACAAAATATTTGCAAACCATACACCTAATAATGGGTTAATACCTAAAATGTATAAGGAACTCAAACACTTTAACAGGAAGGAAAGCAATTACCTTGATTAAAAAATGAGTAAAGGAGGGGAGGGAAAGAGGAAAGAAATATAGGCAAAGAGATGGAACAAAAAAACGGTATGTGCATATATGAATGTGTCGCATCACTATGAATCTCACTATCATGTACAATTACAATGCACCAATAAAAATTATTAAAAAGAAAAAATGTGTAAAGGACCTAAATAGACATTTTTAAAAGACACACAAATGGTCAACAAGTATATGAGAAAAATGCTCATCATTGGGGAAAAGCAATTGAAAACCACAAGGAGAAATCATCTCACACTTGTTAGAATGGCCAGTATCAAAAAGATGAAAGACACGAAGTGTTTGAGGACATGAGAAAAAGGAACTTTGTATACTATTAGTGGGAATGTAGATTAATGCAGCCATGATGGAAAACACTATGGAGGCCCCTCAAAAAACTGAAAGTAGAGCTACCACATGACCCTACTGGGTATATATTCAAAGGAAATGAAATCAAATGTCGAAGAGAATCTGTACTTTCATGTTCATTACAACATCAAGACATATTATCAAACTAGGTGTCCATTAACAGATGAATGGATAAAGAAAACATGTTATCTGTACACAACAGAATACTATTCTGCCTTTAAAAAGGAAATCCTGTGATTTGGGTCAACATGGACAACCTAGAAGCAATTATGTTAAATGAAATAGGCAGAGAAAGACAAATACTGCATGATCTCACAGAGTGGCTTCTAAAAAAGTTGAGCTCTTAGAAGATTAGCAGAATGATGGTTACCAGGGTCTAGTGGAGGAGGGAATAGGGCTGGGAAGATGTTGGTCAAGGATATACAGTTAGTAAGAACAATTTTAAGAGATCTCTTATACAACATGGTGATTATAGTTAGCTATGTGTTGTATTCTTGAAAATCACTAAGACAGATTTTAAGCACTCATCACAAAAATAATTGTGTTAACACATGTTAATTAGCCAAATTTAGCCATTTTACAATGTAGACATATACCAAATTTTTCATGTCATACATAACATATACAGGTTCTGTCAACTAAAATAAAGACCCTGCCCTAAATGAACTTACATTCTACCTGCAGGCAATTTATAAAAAATAAGCTCCATAACTAAATCACACAGTATATTAAGAGGTGACTAAGATACGGAAGCAAGATAAGAAATTGGAAATTTTGAGGAAATAGGAGATAAGGTTTTCAAGATGTTTAAGGGGGAGAGGCCATAGCTCAATTATACAGATTGGAAACCTAAACTCATTTGTAGCTGAGGGGAAGAACTTTGCAGACAGCCTGAAAATAGGTGAGAGAAATTCCTGAATAGAGGAATAGATGAAAGCAGCCAGACCTAACTACCAAGTGTGAAATTCATCTTTTTGAATAACACATTAAGTTTTTTAAAAATATAGAGTAGAACTCTTGCAAATAACCACCAGTTTGGCAGTCAGGTACTACTGTTTTTTGGATAATATGTATTTCACTTTTTTTTTTTCATTTGTTTTGTGGTACTGGGGATGGAACCCAGGGGAATTCTATCTCTGAGCTACATCCCCAGCTCTATTTATATTCGTTTATTTATTTTTGTGGTACTGGGGATGGAACACAGCTACACCCCCAGCCCTATTTTTTTTTTTATTTTGAAACAGGGTCTCAGTAGGTTGATGAGTCTCACTACTTGCTGAGGCTATCCTAGAACCTGTGATTCTCCTGTCTCAGCCTCCCAAGTACTGGGATTATAAGTGTGCACCACCATGCCCAGCTTGTTCTTTTATTTTGAAACAGGGTCTCACTAAGTTGCTGAGGCTGGCTGCAAACCCGTGTACCACCACACACAGCTGTATTTCACTTTTTAAATTGATAAAAATATACATTCAAAAGTGCATGCAGAGCCAGGTACGGGGGCACATGCCAGTAATCCCAGTAGTTGGGAGGCTGAGACATGAGACAGATTCAAGGCCAGCATGAGGCAAGTTAGGGAGACCCTGTTTCAAGTGGTAGAACACCCCTGGGTTGAACCTCCCCAATAGCACAGAATAAATAAATAAAATAAAAACAAAAAGTGCATACACTCATTTTGTTCACTCTGCTTCTCTCTTCCAGGGCTCAGATGAGTAAGTAGTAAGCAAGCTTTGATTCTTTTATAAAAACATCACCATCTGATATCATGATTGGTCTTAACATCTGACAGGGTTTGGCTTTACAAACAATTGTCATTTTGCATATTATGAATAGATGAGTTTCCACTTCCAAGTAACTCATAAATATTTAAAGATGTCATTTGCCTGGAGATTTCCTGTGTGTTCCTATTAATCTGAATTCTTTATACTTGATGTTGCATTGCACACTCTGAAGTTAATGACAGTGTTATCAGGACTTTCTCAAACTCATTTCCTTCCCATATGTACCTGAACATTAGCAGGTCTACTTCCCTGTAATTATCCCTCAGAAAAGTTCTTTCTTCAGGCCAAGCAAAATTCCTTTATGAGGCACACTCTATATATTTACTTGTACTGCAATTAATACTTGGGGAAATCACACTAGGTTGAAACCACCTCAATCAATTTCAGAAGGGTAAACAAACAAAATCTACCAGACTATTTAAAACACACACACACACACACACACACACACACACACACACAGTCTGGATCTGGAGTGTCCCCCAAAGTCTGTGTTGAAGGCTTAGCCCCCAACCTGTGGTGCTATTGGGAGGTGGAGCCTAGTGGAAGGAGGTTAGGTTATTGGGGGTGTGCCCTCCTCTCATTGCTTTCCAGCAGCCATGAAGTGAGCAGCTCTGCCGATACATGCTCCCTGCCATTTTGTTCTGACTCACCATAGGCCCGAAAGGAACAGAACCAGCTGACCATGGACTAAAACATTTGCAACCTTCTTCACTTAATTTTTCTCAATTATTTCATCACAGCAACAAAAAGCAAATGAGTCATTATTCTTGGAGATGTGACCTCAGAAAAAAGCATCGGGTATGCCAAAGCAAGCATTTTAAAGACTATTCTAAAGAAAAATCTAAGTGGTTAAATTGTAGTAATCACAATTACCTACAGGAAAAATGAAATAAACTAATGTTTATACAACAGGTAATTTGGAGCATGAGGTTTCTTATAATTATACATAGGAAAAACATTATCTTTTTTGAAACCTTATTTTCTTTGCATAAACTTAAGAGAACATGCTGACAGATTTGGAAAACTGGTAGGTGCAAAATATAAAAGACGTGAATAAGAACAAGTAGAAAAAATATATCATTTCATATAGTTAAAACATGCATATATTATTTTTCATCCTTAAACTAAAATCTACAGACTCAAATCTAAACAAACTTCAACTTAAAAAAAAATGACCTGCCTGGTGTGATGGCACATGTCTGTAATCCCATTACTCGGGAGGATGAAATAGGAGGATCACAGGTTCGAGGCCAGCCTCGGCAACTTAGTGAGATCCTGTTTCAAAATAAAAAAATAAAAGGGGCTGGAGGTGTAACTTGGAGTTAGAATGCCCCTGGGTTCAATCCCCAGTACCAAAAAAAAAAAACCTACCCTACAGCCTACTTTGGGCAACATCCAGCAACACCAATCCCCAAATCACAATGTCCCGAAGACTGTGAGCCTCAGTACTATTGACATTTAAGGATGGGCAATTCCTTGTTATGACAGCTGTCCTGCACATTATAGCAGCATTTGTCCTCTCCCTAATAGGCACCAGCAGTATCCCTCCTCTCCCCAAATTGAGAGAAACAAACATTTCGACACTGTCACATGTCCATGGTGAGGGGAGTCACTCCAGCTGAGAAACACTACTCTAGACAAATGCTATGTCAAACATCAAGCAGCTTCCACATTTCTCTTCGTGTCCCATTTTTGGGGGGGTGGGTACTGAGAATTGAGCCCCGGGACATTCTACCTCTGAGCTATACCCCCAGCCCTATTTTATTTTTATTTTGAAACAGGGTCTCGCTAGGTTGATGAGTCTCACTACTTGCTGAGGCTGTCCTTGAACCTGCAATCCTCCTGTTTCAGCCTCCCAAGTACTGGGATTACAAGCATGCGCCACCACACCCGGCTTCTTTAATCAACTGAAATGTACTGAAGAAAGTAGTTGGTTACTATTACCATTACACATTGATTACTCCACTAAATGTAAAAGAAAATTTAATGCAATTGTTATATACAGCTGCTAGAAAGCATTAACATGGCAAAATACCTATTTATTAAAACAAATGGCTCCTAGGACCAAAAATACAGCTATTGAAATAAATGCTCATCAGATTGGAAATATTCTATCCAACTACAAAACTGATAGCATTTACCCATATTCTTATTTTTTTTCATTTTACTCAGGCTTTCCTTCTCCAAGTCAAAACCACTTTTTTCTTGTCTTCATAACAGCAACAAAAACCTCTAGTACTAAGGAAAAGGAATATAAATATGGTCAATGGCAGATAATCACAGTTGGACCTGGGATTACATTATTTTTTGCAATCCTCTGTATATGAATAATGCTGAAATTACAGTCCATGAATCATTACAGGATAGAAAGAAGAAATGAGCACAAATTTGAAGAATTTGGACTAAGATTAAATATTCATTAAAGATAACTGAATGTAGACTACACTTTCCCCAAACATTTTATTTTCATGGGCTGACATAACTTTATATCCAGATACAATAACCAAATACAAAACAGAATGCAAAACTCTCAATTTCTAGCTTAGTTTTAAAAGAATTTCTTTATTAAACCTGATACAGTAAGATACATTTTTTAAATAAAAGTACAAAAAATTCTGGAAAGATTGTCACAAAAATGTAATCAATGGTTATTTTCCTTCTCTGAATCCCCCCCTTTTTTGTATAATGAATGCTTTTTAAAACCTTAAGCAAGTTCTTTTTGCATTCCTTTTTTTCCACCAATTTTATCAGTTTATGGCCTATCAGCTAGTATTTTGGGCAACTGCCGACAATAATCTTATTTCCTGGGTTTAATTTCAAACCACGCTAAAATGCTACTACAGTAATTTTTGTTAAAATTTTCCTA
>PVJS01054174.1:0-13050 GCA_004027185.1 Glis glis
CTTAGTGAGGCCTCCGCAACTTCGTGAGACCCGGTTTCAAAATAAAGTATAAAAAATAGGGCCGGGGGTATAGTGTGGAGGTAGAACGCCCCTGGGTTCAATCTCCAGTACCGAAAAAAAAAAAAAAAGAAAATAGGGCATTTGAGCCGGGTGCAGTGGCACATGCCTGAGGTCCCAGTACTTGATAGGCTAAGGCAGAATGATCACAGGTTCAAGGCCAGCCTCAGCAACTTAGTGAGACCCTCAGCAGTTTAGCAAGACCCTGTTTCAAAATTTAAAAATAATAAGGTCTCGGAGTGTAGCTCAGAGGTAGAAAGCCCCTGGGTTCAAAAAAGAACAGAAGTAAGGACGATGGGAGGGAGGGAAGGAGGGAGGGAGGATAGATATAGGAGATTTGAGGCTTGATGTTCATCTCTATCACAGCTATCATAAAATCTTTCCAGATCAGAATGCTCTGTGGAATCCAACAGTATGGGATATGGAACTCATTACCAACCTTATTGATTAGGAGTTATCTCCATAATGACAGACTTTAACTTTAAATAGAGAACTAGTTCAGGTGAGATCTTCATTTAATGGATGTTTTCCCCACTTTATTCTATACCTGTAACCAAAGCAAAAACCATTATATATTTCTTTGTATTGCCAACAATGTGACTCAGTAAGTGTGAAAAGATTAGTGTTGCTATAATTGCCAAACACTAAGAATAACTTGTCCCTTGTTTTAGTCATAGTTTATTTAAAAATCCTACATACGTTTGCATTTTTAACTTGTACCATTCAGCAAAAGCATTTTCAAGTTGCGGTTGATGAAACAGTCCCCTGTGGCTTTTGGGTGCACCAATATTTTGTTTTCAGGGCATTTTAACTTCCCAGGCTTCTCCAGATATGTCCCCAAAACTGCAAAGCAAACTTGACAGGAGGGAGGGGAAGCAAAGACTTCCCTGGGGATATGTGTAGAAAAGCCCAAAATATGGTCTCTCCAGTCCTCTGCCCCATCCTTCCGCCTCAGCCGAGGGGTTGTTAGGTCAGTAACATTCACTGGTGGACAACAAGATGACCACAGGAAGCAAGAAAAATATTTCCTGAGCCAAGAAATGAAAAAAAGTTACCGTGAAAATGCCTCACATTTTAGGACATTTTTTGAAAATGGTGCAGTTTGGTTTTTGTTTGTTTATTTTTTGTTTTTGTTTTTTATTTTTGCTACTAAGGATTGATTCCAGGGGCCTTCTACCTCCGAGCTACACCCCCGACCCTATTTTATTTTTTATTTTGAAACAAAATCTCGCTATGTTACTGAGGCTGGCCTCAAACCTGTGACCCTCCTGTCTCAGCCTCTCAAGCACTGGGATTACAGGATGCACCACTAAGCCCTACTTAATAGTGCACAGTTCATTGAGAAGACACATTCCACAAAAGTGAGCAAAACCCCCAGGTATCCTGGAGGGCAGGGTCCTTGGAAGTTCAGAAGACCATTAAATTATGTGTCTGGTCTCAGCATATTTAAAACCACGTAAGCATTTCAAGCAGAGTTAGATCCACCAATGCACAAGATTGTTGAGAACCAGAGGAATCTTCTCATAAGAACTGGACAAACTAAATAAAAGAAGCTGTAGTAATTCAATGTATTAAAGATTTTTTTTCTTATTAGCTTCAAGTACCTAACACTAAAAGGTGTATGAATAGTAGCAGCATAGGTTTAGCCTGTAATAAAAGCACCTTAAAGATGGACACTATTCATTTAATAAAACAAAACTTAAGAGAAACTGTCCACTTAAATTAATATTTATGTCCCTCATAAATATTAGTAGATATTAATAAAAATATTAGTAATATTAATAAAATCAATGTTATATCCATATATATTTTTTTTCTTTTTTGGTACTGGGGATTGAACCCAGGGGCGTTCTACCTCCAAGCTACACCCCCGGCCCTATTTTTTATACTTTATTTTGAAACCGGGTCTCACGAAGTTGCGGAGGGCCTCACTAAATAGCTGAGGCTGGCCGCGAACCCAGATCCTCCGGTCTCAGCCTCCCAAATACTGGGATTACAAGCATGCACCACCACGCCCGGCTTTTTATTTTATTTTTTAAACAAGGTCTTGCTAAGTTGCGGAGGCCTCACTAAGTAGCTGAGGCTGGCCGCAAACCCGGATCCTCCAGTCTCCGCCTCCCAAGTACTGGGATTACAAGTGCGCACCACCATGCCCGGCCTATCTATTTTTATTTCTGTCCTATTCTATTGCTTCATTGTGAATTTAGTTTTATTTCAGTTGTGTTTTGTTTATACTCCGACCTGAAGATAAGCACATGATCTAAAAGATGGAGATTGTTCTCTTCCCAGAGATTTTCCAGAGCATTGAGATCCACTAATCGGACTCTTCTGGAAGTTGCAGGATTGGTGCACTGTAATTCCACATCATAGTGAGGTTCAAAGGGATACAAACACACATGCACTCAGCACGTGGAGCGTTTCCCTCCAGATCCCACCTGCTCCCTCACACCCTCCCCATACAAATCGGTGAGATCGGTAGTGATAACTTTGTCTATGGACATAGCATCATGTAAACTGTTTTCCCTTCCCAACCTCCATTCCAGTCCTCTTCTGCTATTGTACTGTTCTCTCTCTTCAGTCATCTGAAGTCCCTTTTGTTTCCTATTTTCTCTCTAGTTTCCATATTTGAGAAAGAACATAGGACCCTTGGCTTTCTGTGACTGACTGATCGCATATAGTATAATATTTTCTAGTTCCATCCATTTTCCCGCGAATGACGTAACTTTGTTCTCTTTTATGGCTGAGTAGAATTCCATTGGGTGTATAGACCACATTTTCTTTATTCCTTCTTTTGTTGATGGACACCTAAGTTGGTTCCATAATTTGGCTATTGTGAATTGTGCTGCAATAAACAGAGATACTCGTGTATTACTATAGTACTCTGACTTTAATTCCTTTGAAAAGATACCAAGGAGTGGTATAGCCGGGGATGGTTCCATTCCCAGTCTTGTGAGGTTCTGAGGAACCCCCTACTGACCTCCATCAGCAGTTGTACTAATTTGCAATCCCACCAACAGTGTAAGAATGTAAACAATAATAAATGCAGGAATTGTTGATGGCTTCAAAATGTTAATTTCTTTCACCCAAAGGAGCAGTTTGCTTCTTTTTCAGCAACTTGTGCTTGTCAAAACTCTCTCCTTAGTAGAATTGTGACGCTGTCTCTGCTTTCTTTTTCTCCTACTATTTTGGTCCTGTCCTGCCTGAGGCAGTAGTTATGCAAGTGCTGCTGAGTATATTGAGGATCACAGGATATCACATAAGGTAAATTTAGTTCTCAGTTCCTTTTAGGACAGAACAGAATTTTTTTTCAAATTAGACTTCCCCGAACTCCTAGACTTACTATATTTTGGCATTTATTATACCATCTTGTCTATAATACATAGCAGTAACTTCAAAGAGCTTATCTTAACTAAGTATATGCTAAGCTATAGAAGGTTTGAGTACCATATCTATATTTGGTAAACCCCCCCCCCCCGTGTGTGTGTGTGTGTGTGTGTGTGTGACTGAGGATTGAATTCAGGGGCATTCTACTTCCAAGCTACACCCCCAGCCCTTTTTATTTTTATTTTGAAACAGGTTCTTGCTCAATTGATGAGGGTCTCGCTAAGTTGCCAAGGCGGGCCTCAAACCTGTGATCCTCCTGTCTCAACCTCCCAAGTACTGTAATTACAGGTTGTGCCACCATGCCTGGTAACAAATTCCCTCATTTTATAAAATAGAAAAGCTAGTCCCAAAGACAAAATGACTTGTCATGCATCTATTTAATGGGTGCATCTAGACTGGTATCCAGATCTTGTGACTGCGAATCCCATTCGTTCATTTATTCATTGGTGACCTTTATTGAGCAGTTGCTAATGTGCTGTGCGGGTTGTTCAGCTCTACAAATATAATGGCAAACAAGTTATAGTGCCTGCCCTCCAGCTTTTGTACCCTCTACTTTTTTAACCATGTTTGACCACTTACAACCTATGAGTTTGTGAAATCTGTCAGTAACAGTCTCCAGTATAAATATGTAAAACTCTCATTTATTTATATGAGTCCCAATCAAAGAGTTAACTTCCCATACCTAGCAATGAACACTTACAAGGGTACGATGGAAATTGGAGTTCGAATGAAATATTAAACATTACATAGGGAAGATAAGAATTCTAAGAAAGGGATGTTTTATGTGTTGCAAGTCCTGGGGACCAGTTAACCTGTGTGTCCCTCTTGTCAGTTACTCTCTCCCCGGCTTCCTCTTTGCCCAAACCTGGCTGAGTAATAACTTGTATCCTTTGGCATCCTCCAGCTTCCCCCTCCTTCTCTGTCTCTAAAGATAGACATGCAATCTCTTTGTGTTTTAAGTCGTTATCTGCTAATTGCTATGAAAAAAAGTGAGAGATGAAGAGCAAAAATAACCATGCAGGGAAGTCACAAAGTTTCCAGAAGGATCTTCCAGTCGTAGCGCAAGATCCGTAGTTAGAAGCCAGCTTCCTCTGAGATACAAATGGAACCCCGTTATCTCCCGCCATCACTCAACATTTTTGGAGGCAAGATCAAAACTCAATCCTCTGCCTTAAGACTCTTTACCTAGACTCTTAAACATCTGAATGAGTACAGAGCAGACTGTGGTGGTGTACACCTGTCATCCCAGTCCTTGGGAGGCTGAGACAGAAGGATCATAAGTTCTAAGCCAGCCTCAGCAACTTAACAAGGACTAGTTTCAAAATTAAAAATAAAATAGGTCTAGGGGTATAGCTGAGAAATAGAATGCCCTTGGGTTGAAGCTCCAGTACCAAGAAAAAAAAATTCTAATGAGAATGGGCATTTGTCTGGTGAGAGGAAGCACAGCTTTCCATAGATGCAGGCCACGACCAAAATAAGACCGGAAACGCTGCTTCAGGGACCGTCAAGTGGACCATTTTAGTTCCTTGAAATACTCCAGACTGTGGCCTGGAGTATTTAATAGGGAGTATTTAATAGGAGTAATACTCCAGGACAGGAGAGATCCCTTCTGAGGATTCCTCCCGAGGACCATAGGGCTATTGGGATGCTTAGGATTTTATATACCATCTTTAATGTATCACATGTTCCAGAGCATTACATTGTTCCAAAGCAGAGACGGGACCCTGCGGTTCCCCTGCCTGACCCGCCATTGCTCCCCCTCCTACAGCAGCCTTGACAAGCGTGGGAAATGTGGACCGATGGAGGGAGGTAGAGTGGAAAGTGAGTGCACATGGGCCACGGAGGCTTTGACCTCACCTCCCTCCCTGCTCCCTGGGGGGGGGTGTCCATAGGAGAGTTACTTAACCTTTGTTTTCTCAGTATATTCATTTGCTAAGGCGGCTATAACAAAGCACCCCACACTGGCGGTTGGTTTAAACACAGTGTGCTTTCCCACGGTTCTGGGGGCCTGGGAGTCTGCGAGCAAGACATCAGCATGATTGGTTCCTTCTGGGGCCAAGGGAGGAACTGGTCCAGACCTCTCTCCTGGCCTGCAGATGCCATCTCCTCCCTGTGTCTTCACATCCTTCTGCTCTATGCAGGTCTCTGTGCCCTGCCTTCCTTCCTTTCGTACAGAGACTGAACCCAGGAAGGAATGTTCAACCTCCACGCTACACCTCCAGCCTTTTTTTTTTTTTTGAAGCAGAGTCTTGCTAAGTTGCTGAGGATCTCACTAAGTTGCTGGGGCTGGTCTCAAACCTGTGAACTTCCTGGCTCAGCCTCCCAAGTACCTGGATTACATGCATGTGCCTCTGTGCCTGGCCAAACTTTCTCTTTTCATAAGGACATCTGTCATATTAGATTAGTGACCCACCCTACTTCTGTGTGACTTCAAACTCAACTGATTATATCTACAATGATCTTATTTCCAAATAGGATTTCCTTCTGAGTTACTGGGATTTGGGACTTCAAAATAAGAATTAAGGGGGGGCATGATTCAACTGAGAAAACAAATATTTGACTCTTCTTTATCTCAATGGAATATAGTACTTTCTGCAAACTCCAAAACCAAAACTCATGGATTAATAATGAACTTAAGTAGTGATTACTGAGTTCATGAAGAGTTTCTTCTCCATGTTATTTTTATTATTTCTTTTTTTTTTTTTTGCGGTACCGGGGATTGAACCCAGGGGCGTTCTACCTCCACGCTACACTCCCGGTCCTATTTTTTTATACTTTAGTTTGAAACCGGGTCTCACGACGTTGCGGAGGGCCTCACTAAATAGAGAGAGAGAGAGAGAGACAGGGAGAGAGAGAGAGCTGAGGCTGGCCGCGAACCTGGATCCTCCGGTCTCTGCCTCCCAAAGTACTGGGATTACAAGCGTGCGCCACTACAATGGTGGAGTCCATTGTATTGGTATTATTCTTCTATTAGTGTTTTTGCACCTACTCACAGATCAGGAAGACATTCTTTTTTTAAAAAAAACTATTGTTTTGCCTTTCACACTAAGATCTGCTATCCATCTGGAATTAATTTTTTCTATGATATTAAATATAAAAATGTATTTTCCCATCTGGATATTCATCTGACTTAACATCATTTATTAGAATTCTGCATATGATTTTAAATCAGGGGACACAGTAGCAGTCTGGACACCTCAGTTGAAACCAACACATTTAAACATAGAGTCATTTAAACATATCTCACTGTAGTGACTTCTGAAGCCCAATTTAGCTAAGAGTGGCCTAGGATCTTCATTGTTAAGGCCACATACTTATTTCACTTGCTCTCAGGAGTCTAATTTCTGGTCTAATTGGGTTAGGTAAAATAAAGCAAATGAATGCATATTCTTGGAATTATTTCACTCTAAAAAACCAAAGTATAATATTTAAAATAAACTCAGATTCTAGATATAATGACTGCGGGTGAAAAAAAAATGATGGTTGACAGTGTGAAAATTTCATGACCAAACATTTGGGGAGCAGCAATAAAAAGGCTTATCTTTGACTACTGATGAAGGCATAGAAATGGCTTACTCCATTGCCCTCACACACGAAACACCTCAGTAGTTTCCCCAGCTCACTTCAAGATGGAAAAATAGATGGGATAAGGAGAGATGGAATGGAGGAAGCTGTTAGGTGACCATCCATTCTTTTTCAAACTCATTCAACAAGTATTTATCCAGTTATTTCTGCATCAGGTTTTATATAGAATCCTGTGAACATTAAGAAGTATGAAACGTCACTGCCCTCAGGTGTTTCCGACCCACTGGAGAAAATAGACAACTAAGTAGTCACGGATGCAAAAGGTGATATGAACAGGGGCTCCAAGAGTGGGCAGGAAGGATTTCCAACTCAGCCCAGAGTGGGGGGAGAATTGGGAACCACTTCCCAAAGGAGATGAGTCTGAGCTTTGCCTAATGAAGGGGAAGGGTGGGAGGAAGGATATATAGCAGGGCGATCTAGAGCGTGGCCTCTGGAGCTAGTCTGCAAGCTGTGGGATCTTGGGTGAATCATTTTAATTACTCTGTGCCTTAGTTTCCTATTTTTTTTTTTTTTTTTGCGATACCGGGGATTGAACGCAGGGGCGTTCTACCTCCGTGCTACGCCCCCGGACCTATTTTTTTTCTTTATTTTGAAACCGGGTCTCACGAAGTTGCGGAGGGCCTCACTAAGTAGAGAGAGAGAGAGAGAGACAGGGAGAGAGAGAGAGAGAGCTGAGGCTGGCCACGAACCCGGATCCTCCGGTCTCCGCCTCCCAAAGTACTGGGATTACAAGCGTGCACCCCCATGCCCGGCCCTTAGTTTCCTATTTGTAAAATGGGGTTTATGGTAATAAGTGCCATGGAGTTGTTGTGAGGACTCACTCTTTACTTAAAAAAAGAGATTGGTGCAGAGTCAGCACTGAATGAGATGAACTACTGTACCCTGTGAGTTAGAGCACTTCAATTGGCCTGCATGTTCTGCACAGAGGTATCATCTGTGGCACTAGTCCAATGAGAGAGGATTAGTCTAACTGAGGGAGAGTGGAGCAGTGACTAGCGCAGGCCATGTCCTTATTGTGCAGCCAGCTCCCTCAGTGACCAGGTCTGCGTTAGGAAGATGATTACGAATGCTCCTTGACTTACAATGATGCTTATGACTTATGATAAAACACTGTAAGCGAAATATGCATTTAATACAGCTCACCTGCTGGACATCATAGCTCAGTAACAGAGTACGCTGAAGAGTGTGGGTTGTTTACCCTGTGATCACGTGGCTGACTGGGAGCTTCTAGCATGAAAGCCCATTCTTATGCATGTGTTGCTGGCCTGGGAAAAGATCAAAATTCAAAATTTGAAGTACACTTTCTAATGAACGCGTATCACTTTCCTAGCATTGTAAAGCTGAACGGTCCTAAGGAGAGGCATCGTAAATCGAGGACCATCAGCACACTACCTCTAAAGTTCCTCTCTGCCCTCAAGCCCTAGGATTCTACTGCTCCTGCTTAGATAGACTTTGCTAAGATAGACTTAGTAAATATTATTTGGATACTGGTGGTAGAGAAATATAGAAAGAAGCCAAAGTCAATTCTGAGTTTCCCAGCTGAGTGACTGGGCGAGCAGTGATATCATTTCTAAAGAAATAGGCAGCCGGGTGTGGTGGTACACGCCTGTGATCTCAGTACTTGGAAGCTGAGACAGGGACGTCACCGTTCAAGGCCAGCCTCAGCAACTTGTGAGACTCTCAGCAACCTAGAGAGACCCTGTTTCAAAATAAAATATTTAAAAAAGCTGGAGGTGTAGCTTGAAGGTAGAATACTCCTGGGTCCAATCCCCAGTACCACAAACACACAAAAAATTAGACAAGTCAAGAAGAGAGGGGTGTGCGGAGACTGGAAACAGTACAGCATGGATTCATGGATGTAGTTTTTAGGTTTGAAGAAACAATTTCTGTCATTTGAATTCAGTGGGATAGAGATATAGATATCTCAGTAGTTAATAATGGCCATAGAAACAGGCGCCCAATGGCCTGGATTTTCCAATTACTCTCTAAGGGGTTATCCGAGGAAGCAAAGGAGTCCGTGTGTGTCATGTGCTCAGGACAGCGGCTGACACACGACACAGTCCCATGGAAGTGTTTCATCATCTTCATCATCATTATTATTTTCATCAACACTATATTTTTTGGTGGTACTGGGGATTGAACTCTGGATCCTTCTACCTCCAAGCTACACCCCCAGCCGTTTTTAATTTTTTAACTTGAAACGGGGTCTCACCAGGTTGCTGAGGGCCTTGCTAAACTGCTGAGGCTGGTCTCGAACCTGCTACCCTCCCGTCTGAGCCTCTCGAGTACTGGGATTACAGGCTTGCACCACCATGCCTGGCTTCCTTCACTATTAACCTTTCGACTGGTTCAAAATATCTTGCACCAAGTTTAGTTTAGGTGGTGCATTTGGGGAGTTTGATTTAGGCAGGCACGAGGCCTTGCCTGGACAGTCAGTCTGGGAAGGTGCAGCTGTGTTCACGTCCATTGCTCACACCCACTGCCACTTTGCTGGCTTCCGGTGCCTCTGTCTAGATAGGCATCCATGTCTGCTCCAAAGGGAAACTGGACATCAAAATTCCTGGGTTGGAACTCGCTACTTCTCCCTTTTCTTTTCTCTTCATGCTTGATCCCTCCCCACCCTGGCCCTCGGCAGCAGTGGGCCGCATTTCCATGTCCTCCACAGTGTGATAGTGGCAGCCTACTGCCTGTGCACCACTCAAGGCTGCCGGGCATTCCAGACACCCTGGCCAACCCTGCAGAGAGGGGACAGGAGCAGGAGTCATCTAAGAGCCTTGAGTAGAAGCCCAGAAGAGGGAAGAACCGAGAGAAGCCATGAGCCGGGAGTAGAACAGAAACTGCTTTAGAGGAACCATGTTCGTTTAGTTACATGACCTTCAACAAGTATTAGTGTGTGTGTATGATGAGGACCCAACTGTGCATGAACCGAGATGCAAGAAGATGGTAGAGAAGTAGTGAAGAAGAACACTACAAGTGTTCTCTCCTGAGTTAAACACAGTGCTAGCTTTAGTTCCTTTACAAAGCTCTTCACTGGCTGCTGCCCGGTGTCACGCATAGGTTAGGCAGGATTCACATTACTGCATCGGGATAGATGTCCTGGTTGGTAACTTGTCTTTTCACTTTCTTTTTTTTTTTGCGGTACCGGGGGTTGAACGCAGGGGTATTCTACCTCCGCCCTACACCCCCGGCCCCATTTTTTATACTTTATTTTGAAACCGGGTCTCACGAAGTTGCAGAGGGCCTCACTAGGTAGAGAGAGAGAGAGAGAGAGAGAGAGAGAGAGCGCTGAGGCTGGCCGCGAACCCGGATCCTCCGGTCTCCGCCTCCCAAAGTACTGGGATTACAAGCGTGCGCCACCACGTCCGGCTTCTTTTGGCTGTTTTTTTAAGAATCAGAAGTTCTTATTATTTAATGTAGTTGAATTTGCCAAATATTAAAGAGATCATTTTCTATTGGCTCCATATCTTAAGTCATTCGTTTGTGGACATCTCCTAAGCTAAGCTGTGGTTTCTTTTTTGTTGTTGTTGTTTTGTTTTGTGTTTTTGTTTTATTAGTGGTACTGGGGATTGAACCCAGAAGCACTCTACCACTGTGCTACCGCCCCAGACCTTTTTAAAAATTTTGTATTTTGAAACAGGGTCTCGCTAAGTTACTGCCCTGGCCTTGAACCCATGATACCCCTTCTCAGCCTCCCAAGTAGTGGGATTGCAGGTGTGAGCCACCGCCAGGCTTGTGGTTCCAAACTCAAGGTTGCCATGGTCTGTTTCCTTTCATTGGTGTCGCTCTGGTGACACATTTCACACAAAGGGAGGAAATCGTTGAGTGATGAAGTGTGTGATAGCAAGTTCCGGCTGATTGAAACCATCCTCACCGCTTAGTGAGCATTTACCAGGTGCAAGGTATTGTGCTAGACATTGTACAAAAATTGCAACACATCTATCCTGGAGCACGTTTTTATACAGATGTGGAAACTGAGGCCGGTGAAGTTTAAAATGTAGTCACTAGGCAACTGTTAACATTAAAATATAGTCATTGTTGAGGCATAACTTCAGTTAAGAGAGAGACTTCCAACTCAAAAATCTATCGAGAGGTGGTCTAAAGAATGTCTTTGGAGCCGGGTGTGGTGGCACACACCTGAAATCCCAGTACTTGGGAGGCTGAGACAGGAGGATCGCAGGTTCAAGGTCAGTGTGTGGTAACTTAGTGAGACCCTGTTTTCAAAATGAGAAATTAAATAGGGTTGGGGGTATAGCTCAGAGGTAGAATGCCACTGAGTTCAGTCCCCAGTACCAAAATTAATTAATTAATTGATTGATTGATTTAATGAAGAATGCCTTTTCTGTTTGGTTAGGGTAGACATGTTTGTATTGAAAGTATCATCGTATTTTCCAGAAAAAAAATCAAGGAAAAATTATTCTATGTCCACTATTTTTGTGTGTGTGTGGTGCTGGGGATTGAAACCAGGGGCATCCTACCTCCAAGCTACACCTCCAGCCCTTTTTATTTTGAAACAGGGTCTTGTTATGTTGCTGAGGCTGGTCTCGAACCATTGATCTTCCTGTCTCAGCCTCCCAAGTACTGAGATTATAGGTGTGTGCCACCAGGCCCCGTTCCATGTTGACTTTTAATGAATGAATTTCTCAGGAACAGAATCATAGTTTTGTTTTTACTACTAAGAGACAGTTTGGAAAAGAATTGCACTACTAGGTAAATATTAGGAGCCTTGAAGAAAAAATCAACTCTGAGGTTAACATCTCCTTGCAAAGTTAGTACTGACATTTTAGAGTCCTAATATTCTAATATGTGGTGGATAAGTTAAAAATGCACGGAACAGAGTTATCGGGTGTACGAGTGTCCTAGATGTCACATAGGAAAAACAGGAAACAAATGAACACCTGGTCAAAAGCTTTCACAAGACCTATGGCAGTTAGAGGACTTCAGTTTCTCCCAGCAGGATTCAAGTCTGACATTGTCTTTCACCAAATCACTACGATGTCACCGTCCCTTAGTTTCCTCATCAGTGGTTAATCGCATGTACACTATTTACCTCCCAGGATTTCTTTTTGAGAAAATATTGAAATATGCTCATGAAATTCTTTAAGAACTGTTGATATAAAGTATAAGATATTACAAAGGTCACTAATGTTGATAGTAACTGGCACATAAGATTAATAAGGTCTTGTGTGTATATATTTATAGACTTTAGTATCTACATCTGTATATAATTTTATACATTACCATCATTATAATAATCCTTTCTATATAAATTATATTTTGCATTCCTTGAATGACTTTTTCTTTTTTAATACTGGGGACTGGACCCAGGGGAATTCTACCTCTGAGCTGAGATGCTCCCAGGCCCGTTTTATTATTTTGAAACAGAGTCTCACTAAATTGCTGAGGCTGGCCTCCAACCTGTAATGCTCCTGTCTCAGCCTCCTAAGTACTGAGATTACAGGTGTGTGCCACTGCTCCCGGCTTTCGGGCAACTTTTATATTGGTTCTAGAATAACCCTATGTGGCGGGCCAGGTGTCATCCTGCCTTTTCGTGTTGCTAATGCGGACCTCCGCCTTCTCACCAAAAGGAAATCTGTTCTGCTGTTACCCGTTCCCTGCAAATCATTGCTTGATGTTTAACAAATATGTGGCTCACAGGCCCATTCTTTTCCAACTTCTGAGGGAATCCTTAACTTCAAAGTCCATGGGATGAGCATTCAGCACTCTAGTCCCTTGACCTCCGTCTTTGTCGGCTTGTATTTTGAGCACTAAAGTACCCTATTTTTAGAAATCTTCTAAGGCCTGTCCTTGGGCTTCAGCGTTGCTCCAGACTGCCAGCTCTGAAACCTCCAAATCTGAACTGGTGATGCTTGGACAGGGTGTCCTTTTATACCTGCTCTCTCTGTTAACTTCTTCCTCTGTCCCGGGTCAGCAAGACCTTCATTCGACTCTCCACCACACATCCACACATTCTGTCTCTCTCTCTCTCTCTCTCTCTCTCTCTCTCACACACACACACACACACAC
>PVJS01054175.1:0-13051 GCA_004027185.1 Glis glis
GCCCTCCGCAACTTCGTGAGACCCGGTTTCAAAATAAAGTATAAAAAATAGGGCCGGGGGTGTAGCACAGAGGTAGAATGCCCCTGGGTTCAATCCCCGGTACCGCAAAAAAAAAATAATAATAATTGAGTGTGATAAAGTTTCATTACTTATTCATATAGATCTATACTCTGGGATTAATTGGTCTTCACAAGTAGATCTATATAGTGTGGACAATATTTATTATATTTTCTTGATGATCTACTCCAATGAATGTTCACTTTGAAGAAGTAATCACAGAACTTTAAGAATATTATATACTTTATACATTAAATTACTTTTCGCATTTACCATCTGGAATTTAAAACAGGATATTCACAGCAAAAAGCCAGCAATATTTCTTTTTCAGAAAAAGGATACATTTTTCTCATTTAGTTACTTCAAAAGACTGGGATCATTAATTTGACACCAACCACATTTACATGGTTTGTTTTTTGTTTAAAAAATTGGACTATTGACTTTAAAACTATGGACCTTGCAAAGAGTAGATGGTGATACGGAAATTTCTGATTTCCCTTCACAACTATAGACTTTAATATTCGATGATTCCCGTTGCCAAAAATATAAGAAAAATAATTATGTATTAAAACATAAGATATTTCCTTAGGATGAGAACACATTTAAATGTGAAAAGTAGGTGTATGAAAGATGATTTTTATTCTTGATCAAATCAGATTTTAATGTTATAGAAGCTAGTCAATTTTTTTCGAGAAGAAGCTCATTTGTATTAGCAGTTAATTAGCAAGGCTATAATAGGAGTGTGACTTATTGCCAGAACACCTGATTGATTTTCTATTCATTATATTTCAAAATATCTGTTAAGTCAACTTCTCAGAGTGGTAGGTTATATTGTATAGAACAAGTAAAATTGTACCATGAAAGAAAACCAATGCCAGCAATGAACATAATTTTTATTATGTTGAGTAAAAAGTAATCTTCCATGCCAGGTGCAGTGGTTCATGCCCATAATCTCAGTTCTTGGGAGGCTGAGACTTGAGGATCACAGTTTTGAGGACTGCTTCATCAATTTAGCATGACCCTTAGGAACTTAGCAAGACTGTTTCAAAATAGAAAACAAAAAGGGCTGGGGATATAGCTCAGAGTTAGAATGTCCTGAGTTCAATACCCAGTAACAACAAGAAGAAGGAAGGAAGGAAGGAAGGAAGGAAGGAAGGAAGGAAGGAGAGGAAAAAAATGAATCTTGCAGGATATAAAGGGTTATTTCTACATAATTTAATTAAAACTTCACAATTAATCTATGGAATTGGATATTAAAATCTCCTTTTCAAGGATGAGCATGCTGAAGTAAGTAGAGTTTAAGCAATTTTTTAAAAATTATCCTATTTTATTTTGTATTGCTTATTTGTTTTAAATAATCAGACTTATATGTTAAATGTTAACAAAAATGACTTAGCAGATTTAGTATTTTGCTCAGTTTGAAATTTGGACAGGCTCCTTCCTGACTGTAGGCTCCTGACTTCCCCTACATTCAGGCGAAGACTGCAGGTAGAATATTTATGGTAAATTCCCTTTCTGCCCTTGTGAGACATAAAACAATTTTAAGCCTCTTTCCAGTTTTACAAGTCAGAACTGTCTTTCTCAAGGGACAGAATCTTCCATCTCAAGGAAATTACAATCATCCTGGAAAAGAGTGCTCCGCCTCTCAGGCTCTGAGGTAACAGGAGCCTAAGGTTGGTGATTAGCTTGCTCCAGACAATAAACATACCACCTGCCATGAAAATATGGGAAATTTTAATTATCCTTTGGGGAAAACCAATTAGGGAACAGCACAGTTGGCCTACAATATCTCCTAATTGACTCTTAGAAACCTTCCCACTCACAGTGGATTTCTGACTGTGTCTGGTCTCTCCTCCATTGCAAAATCCTTGAATAAAGTCAACTTTAGCCAGCAAAATTTTTCCTTTGACAAAAGCATTTTCTTTTAAGCATCATTTCCTTAGCCAAAAAGTCCATGCTTCCATTCCAGTGCAATTACATTACATGAACAATTATTTCGCTTCTAAAATATATTAATATATATCTTGATATTATTCACATTTTATTTATTATTTCATTTTCAACTAATAAATAAAGACATAAAAATTGGACATCTTATTGTGGTATCATGCAAATCATGCAATGTTTTGATATATGAATTCCTTGTATAGATTTTAAGTCAGGTTGAACTATCTGTTTTCTCAAATATTTATCATTCCTTTATGGTGAAACTTTCCAAACACTTTCACCTGGCTTTTTTCTTTTTGTACTAGAGATTGAGTCCAGGGGTGAGCTACCCCCTACCCCCCAGCCCTTTTTATTTTTTCTTTTGTTTTTTGTTTGTTTGTTTGTTTGCAGTACTGGGAATTGAACCCAGGGGTATTCTACCTCCAAGGTACATACCCAACCCTATTTTTTATTCTTTATTTTAAAACAGGGTCTCACTAAGTTGTGGAGGGCCTCACTAAGTAGCTGAGGTTGGCTGCAAACTGTCGATCCTCCTGTCTCAGCCTCCCAAGTACTGGGATTGCAAGCGTGTGCTACCATGCCCTGCATATTTTTGTTTTGAAACAGGTTCTCCTTAGGTTGCTGAGAGTCTTTCTATGTTGCTGAGGCTGTTGTTGAACCTGTGATTCTCCTGTCTCAGCCTCCAAAGTACTAGGATCACAGGCATATGCCACTATTCCCCACACTTCTACCTTTTTAAAATATACTGTATGTTATTCTTACCTATAGTCACTCTACTGTACAACAGCACAATAGAAGTATTTGTTTCTCTCTATCTGTAACTTAGAGTCTGTTGATCAACTCTTGCCCATACAACCCAAAGTTATACCAATTCCCAATCAAGATTATAATGACATTCTTCATAGGATGAGAAAAAAACAATCCTAAACTAGCATAGCATGGTGGGGCAGACCTGCGATCTCAATAGTTTGGAGACTGAGACAGGAGGATCACAGGTTCAACAACAGCCTCAGAAACTCAGTAAGGATCGCATCAATTCAATGAGACCCTGTTTCCAAATATAAAATTAAATAGAGCTGGGGTGTATCTCAGAGGTAAAATGCCCCTCGGTTCAATACCCAGCACCACGAAAGAAAAGAGAAGAGATGCCACACACACACACACACACACACACACACACACACATACACACACACATGTCATCTTTAAGAAAAAAAACAAGCATGTGAACAAAGTATTTGAGTACTACAAAGCTGTAGTAATCAAAACAGTTTTATGACTTTGGCATAAAAACACACAGATCAGTGGGACAGAATAGAGAGCGTAAAAGTCAAGCCATGCATCTACAGCTAGATAATTTTTGACAGAGTGATAAAAACACACATTGGAGAAAGAAGAGTCTCTCCAGTAAATGATGATGGGAAAATTAGATATTCACATACTGAAGTAGAAAACTAGACCCATAACTCTCACCAGTTATAAAAAACAAAAAACAAAACAAAATGAATCGAAGACTGAAATGTACGAGTGGAAACTATCAAACTATTGGAAGAAAACAGTGGAAATGCATAAGGACATTAGAAAAAGTATGAAATTTTTGTTTCTTTGTTTGGTACTGAGAATTGAACCCAGGATGATTCTACCTATGAGGCATACCCTTTTTTAATTTAATTTTGAAACAGGGTCTCACTAAATTCCTGAGGGCCTTGCTAAGTTGTTGAGGGTCTCGCTGGCCATGAACCTCCAATCCCCCTGTCTCAGTCTCTCAAGTACTGGGGATTACAGGCATGTGCCTGGCTTAAATATAGATTTTATTTGGCAAGGAGAAACAAAGCAAAATTAGACACATGGAATTATATCAAACTAAAAGTTTTTGCACTGCAAAGAAAAAAAATTAAGAGTGGAGAGACAACCTACAGAATGAGAGAAAGTTTTTGCATACTGTGCATCTAACAAGGGGTTGGTATCCAGAGCATATAATTAACTCCAAAAAGCCAATTCCAAATATCAAATAAACCAACTAAAAGTGAATAATAGACCTGAATAGGTATCTCTCAAAAGAAGACAAAAACATGAGGAACATCTGTTTGAAGAAGTGCTCAACCTCACTGAGCACTTGGGGAAGTGAAAATCAAAACCACAAGATATCACATCACCCATTAATAATACTGGTTATCAGAGCCAGGCATGTTGGCACATGCATGCCTGTAATCACAGTAATTGGGAGGCTGATATAGAAGGACCACAGGTTTGAGAACATACTCAGCAACTTAGCGAGACCATCAGCAACCTACCAAGACCCCATTTCAAAACAAAAAATGAAAAGGGATGGGTGTGTTGCTAGGAGGTAGAATGCCTCTGGGTTCAATCTCCAGTTCCAAAGAACTAAGGTGCTATCAATGATGTGGAGAAAATGGGACCTCATACACCATTCATGGGAATGTAAGTTAGTACAGTCATTATGGAAAATAATATTTAGGTTCCTCAAAAAATTAAAAATAGAATTATCATGTGAAATAGCAATTCCACTCTTGAGTATATATCCAAAGGAAATAAAATCAGTATATCAAAGAGACATCTGTACCCCCCCAGTTAATTGTGGCACTATTCTCAGTATACAATAAATGGAAACTGCCTAAATAAATGTTCATCAAGTGATAAATTGATAAAGAAAATCTGGTATGTATACATTATGGAATAGTAATTCAGCCATTAAAAAGAAGAGGGAACAGCCAGGCATGGTGGTGCACGCTTGTAAACCAAGTACTTGGGAGGCTGAGACAGGAGGATTACAGGTTTGAGGACAACCTCAACAAATAGTGAGATTCTCATCAGCCTAGTGAGACCCTGTTTCAAAATAAAAACAAAATAGGGATGGGGGTGGGTGTAGCTCAGAGGTAGAATGCCCCTGGGTTCAACCCCCAGTGCCACACACACACACACACACACACACGCACACACACACACACACACACACACACACACACACACACATATCTGTCACTCGTGACAGCATGAATGTGCTGGAGATCATTATGGCAAGTGAAATTAGCCAGGCACAGAATGATCTTTATGATCTCACTCATGTGTGGAGCCTAAAAGAAGTTGAGAGTACAATGGGGTTACTTGAAGTTGACCAGGAACCTGCAATCCTCCTGTTTCAGTCTCCCAAACACTGGGATTAAAGCCATGTGCCATCGTACCTGACTGCTAACCTACAATGTCAACATTAGGCCAAAGTGTTCACTGAGGATGACAAAACAGATATAGTGATATTCTAATCCATGTCAAAATATTGAAACCAAGACACAGAGAAGTTAGTAAATTCCCTAGATTTAAAAAAACGTAACTGCTGATCATGGTGACGCACATCTATAACCCCAGTACTTGAGCCGTTGAAACAGGAGAGTGGCAGGTTCAAGCCTAGCTTCAGCAACTTAGCAAGGCCCTCAACAACTTAGTGATACCCTGTTTCAAACTAAAAAGCAATTTAAAAATAGGGCTTGGATTGTAGCTATGAGGTAGAATGCCCAGTACCACAAAAAATAAAATAAAAAATAAAAAAGATAGTAACTGACATAACTAGGATTTGAAATTCCAGTCATTTTACATCAAGAATTGTTCACATTGTTTATGACAGTAATTTCAATGTGTATATATGAGATTATACCAACATCATTCTCAGTGCTACATGTGGGGAGGAGGGGGGGAGGCGGGGGGAGGGACACCAAGAGCTGTGTGCATGTATGTTAACACCAAACTGATACTCATTGTGATGTGAGACTAAATGCACCAATAAAAACATTAAAAAAAAGAATCGTTCACACTTTTCTTTATCCATCCAACATTTTTATCAGTCACCCTTCAGAGACCAAAAAACTATGTGAATTGCATGCACCTCATTCTTGAGTTTGTATGCTTATGAAACAGTAATATTTCACAATCATTCTCAAAGTCAAAATAAACCTACATTAATTGCAGACCCTTCTGAAAAAATGAACTCTAAACCAAATTTTTCTTATTGAGAGTATAAAACTTCATCAGAAGGGGAAACCATACTACGGATCTGCAGGACATTGGTCACTATTAGCTTTTGTATTGTGGAGCAGAGCCTATTACTGCTGAACTACTGCTGTTATTTCAGGGAAGCAGTCCTAAATTGTGCATGATAGCATTCTAGCTCAGAAGTGACAAGGAAAACAGCTCAAATACTTCTTCATTCAGGTTATATCAGTTTTTTTTTAATTTGTATGGATTCTCAAACTCATAGGTGATTTAACAAAACAGAGTTGACACTATGAATAATTTCCAGAAGAAAAAATCAGAAAAGTAGTCATGAATACCATTTCTCTCCTCAGTTATGGTTAATTAAAGTGAGTAGATACATAAATACATTTACCAGGATAAGTGAATAGTTAAGTACAGTGAATCATTCGATCTGTTTTGTCTAACTACTTTACAACTAGAGGATGCAGGAGACAAGATTCACATGTTTCACACTAGGAAGTAAAAACTCTTATGGGTCTCAACTAACAATAAATGCAGTTTGTTTCAATGGTGGGAGGTATCTTCACCACATTTATTACGGAATTAACAAATACTATCATAGGTGGAAAAAATGGTGCATAAAATAGTATCTTAGTTCCAGCTTCTATAACAGAATAGCATAGGTAGGATGGCTTAAATACAAATATTTATTATAATTCTGGATGCTGGGAACTCCAAGGTCAAAGCGACAGCCCCCTTCTTACTGTATTCTCACATGGCCAGGAAAGAACTTATCTGTCTCATGCTTCTTCTTATAGGGTACTAACCCAATTTATGAGGGATCTAACTTTGTGATCCAATCACCTGGCAAAGACCCTGCCTCCTAATATCATCCCACTCAGCATTAGTATTTATTTTTATTTTTTATTGTGAAACAGGGTCTAAGTTGTGGAGGGCCTCACTAAGTTACTGAGCCTGGCTGCAAACGTGCAATCCTCCTGTTTCAGTCTCCCAAGTACTGGGATTACAGGCATGAGCCACCACCTCAAGTTTTACAGTTTTAGCTCTTATACATATAACCCATTTTGAGTTAAGTTTTTTTTTAATAGAAAGTAAGCATTAGCACTAATTTTTCTGCATATGGAGATGTAATGTTTCTACCACCCTTTGCTGAAAATAGATGATTTCCTCCATTGAATTATCTTGGTGACTTTGTTGTTCATGCATGTGTGGTTCGAATTTTGGATAGTTTATCTTATTCCATACTTTATCCCAATGAAACATATATCTTATCCTATGTCAATAACACACAGTCTTCACTGCAGGTAGACAATGTTGAGAGGTGAAATAATCAAATCATGGCTATAATCTCATTAGTGGAAAATCCACTGATAGATTATTTGAATTAACATATTGGGTGGTGACTATAGGCAGGTAGGTTATGGCTGGGGGAGGGATGTCACTGGGGGTGTGGCCTGGGGAACTATATCTGTCCTTGATCCCTTCCTGGCTCTCTCGTATCCCCAGTTGCCATGAGATGAGTAGTTTTCCTCCACCACACCATGACGCCATGATGTTTCTGTTTTGGAGTAAGCTGACCATTGACTGAACCTCTGAAACTGTGAGCCAAGTAAACTTTTCCTCCTCTAAGTTGTTCTTCTTGGGTATTTTGGTCACAGAGACAAAAAAGGCTAACTACTACACTAGTTCTAGTCAACCTTTTCCTGGAGATTCTCAGGGTAATAAATAAGGCAAGAAAAATAAAAGTTGAAGTGATTAGAAAAAGAAGAAAGAAAAAATTATTTATTTGCAAATTACATGATCATACACATAGAAAAACTTGAAAGAATATGCCAAAAACTACTAGTTCTTATAAATAGCTCACAGGCTACAAAGTTAATATGTAAAAATCCAATTGCATTTCTATACATGAACAAGGACCAATAGAAAATTGAATTAAAATAGCATCAGATAAAAGAAATTCCTAGGAATAAATCTAACAAGATATGTATAAGATTTGTATTTATAGAATGAAAAGATTTATGAGGATAATTAAATATATCTTAAGTAAATAGAGAGATGATGAGCCTAATATTGAGATGTTGATTTTCCCAAACTTCTTTATAGGTTTAATGTAATCCAATACAGATTTATGACATTTTAGAAATTGATAAGCTAATTGTAAAATTTAGAGGCAAATACAAAGAAAGGAGTGATTCAGCATTATTATTTAAACATTTGAATTCTGAGAAAACATAAACATTCAGTCCATAACAATACAGATATCACTCTTCTCTGTATCAGTTATCAAAATATCCTTGAAATACTGCAATTATCATAGACAACCACTCTTTATGACCTATAGATTAAAATGAAATGCATTCAAAGGAAATCAAATAGGGTAGAGATGTGTCAAAATTGTTGAAGGAACAAATTGGAAATCTCAGGCAAAGTATAGCCCGAGGAAGTAGATTTGCAGAAGGAGATCTAGCGTTCTGTGTGATGTAAGTCATGGTCTGATTACAGTTGGTAGAAATTCTAGGGAAATACACGTTTTCACCATCAAAACTGTTGATGAAACTGACTACTTCAAACAGTGACTAATTGGCCCCTCAAGACATTTGAGTGTGGCATTATAACTTAAAGATATTGTGCGGGGTTATACATTCAGGTGGGAAAGGTGAATTTCTTAATCTTAATGACCCTCTTTTAACTTTTAATTCTATTAAATGTAATTACTGAGTGATGTGAGAGTTTGTAGCATGTAAGGTGTAGCTCTCAGTTGATGAGGGCCTGTGGAAAATTGTATGGCTACTATTTTGGAGACATGTTGGCTAGCTGAATTTCAGCCCACTTATCACACAGATGCCTTGGGTTCGGAGGTTGTGAGGATTATAATGGTTATAGGTAGAAACTGACCTAGTAATATAGTCATGCCTATATTTCAATATTTATTATGTCAATATTTTATTGATAAGATAAACATCAAAGGAAAAGTTAATATTGTCAAACAGATACAGTGACTAGGCATGGTGGCACATGCCTGCAATCCTCATACTTGGGAGGCTGAGACAGGATTACTGCAGTTTGGAGACCAGCCTCAGCAATGTAGTGAGACCCTCAGCAACTTAATCAGACCCCGTTTAAAAATTAAAAACTGAAAAGGACTGCGCATGCAGCTCAGAGGCAAAATGCCCCTGGTTCAATCTCATGTACCTCCCCACCAATTACAACCAACACAGTGGTGGTGAGGTAGAAGGGGTGTTTCCACCAACAAAAGATCCAGAAGTCCTCACACCTGGACTTTAATTTGATGGATTTACCAAGGCTCTGGTGATTCGCATTTTCCTGTTGGAATAAAATGACTAGGATCGCTCTGTTCACATGTTCACACACGTAGACTAAGTCTATCTCTTCCTGGTCAGTAAAGGACTAGAGTTACTTTGGGGATGGGGCACGGTCTAAACTTAATTTTCTAAGTTGGTCAGTTCTTTTATTTAATATCATGCTTCTTTAAATTTAATAAGCTAGATGGTGGTTCCAGCAAATATTGCAAACTTTTTATCTCTTCTCAGTCTCTGCACATTTCAGTCTTTTAAATCTCTGAGGTCAAGTCGATTTTCTTTATCTCCAAGGTCTTGTAAAGCATTTCACTATCTTTTATGTACTATTTACAAAGAACAACATAAAATATGGAATCCAATATCAGAAACCCAATTGAAGGGCTGCGGTAAGGCACCATGATTACTTCCATCACTTTTCTTCTAAAGGAAGCATCTCAATCTCTAAAATAGACATTTATTCTATTGCAAATAAAGGAGATTAAACATTTTTATTACTCAGTTTTCTAATATATTTTTAATCAAGTTGCTGTCAAAGTCTGCAGTGCATCCTAGACCCTCAGGAAACTTTACTTAGATAAGTTAACTAAGGTGACTGAACTGTAGTCTCTGCCTAATATTTTTAGAGAAATGAAAAACCTTACTGGAGAAATTGCTTCTACGGGTAAACTCATGCCCTCATCTCCCTGCTCAGTATCTGCATTTCTACTTTGAACAATAATACCATCCCTCTTGCTTAGTGTTTCATCAAAGATTTATTTTTTCTAATTTGTTTCAAAACTCAGATTTTGTATTAAGTGGTTGCTGAGCTATGCAAATAGTGCAGAGTAAATTTATATATCAAATTACCTTTCAGTATTTTCCTTTTTATTTAACATTCCTTAATGACTAATCGAGGGCCTTAAATATGATGTATGCAGGGTTACATAGAACGCACAGGTTAGCATAGGAATAGAAGTGCTTAAGTTTAAGCACTTGCACGGCCATTACATTAGCAGTCTATAAATATAAAAAGCAAAAAGTAACCCTACCAAAGTGAGAATGAGGTCTCATGAAGCAGGATTCTAGAAAGAAGAGGCATTCTTTTGAATAGAGACTTGAAATGCAGGAAATCAGAGAAAAATAACTTTGACAGAGGGGAAAGTAAATCTAAAAGCACAGCAAAAAATTAATAGCATGCCTAGACAATATTTTGCACTGAAAATGTGTTTAAATATGGCATTTGGCATTTTAAAATCTAGTCCAGTATAATGTCACAGATGGTTCATGTGTAAGAGGATGATATACAGATGGCCCACGCGGGGTTTGACTTACAAGTTTCCAACGGTCTGATGTTGCAAAAAATAAGCATTCGGTAGAAATCATACTTCCATAGTATGAGGTAGTGTGATACGACTCACTTTTTTTCTGTGTTTTAGAAGTATGATTCTGACTGCTGAGATGAGACTGTACCTGAGGAGGCATGGCTGGTGTCAGAAACACTGGTCAGTTGCAGTTGGCTTGGAGGCTGGTGACACCAGAGAAGGAAACACACAGTGTACCTTGTATTGGATACTGGCGCTGAGGATGAAGGAGAATGGCATTTAGGTCTTCAGAGACTGGATGGTAGCGCCATCCTCTGAATTAGAAAACACTGAGATAGAACCAGATTACGTACATTGTACTTCATCTATTTCCCTTGTCTTCACCATATTTATGCAAAGGTAAAATGATCTGGAAATTGTGTGATAACTAAATGTCTAGGTCATAAGTACCTTCATTTTGGACAGAAAGAAACTTGACATTCATTTTCAAAGCAACATGTCTTTAGTTTTAGGCCTTAAATCATGACATGTAAATAAAAAATCAGTTACTGACACCTTAAGGGATAAAACAATTCCAAGAGCACCTTATGCTTAAGAAAGATAATAGAGGAAGACAAGTCCTATCGATAGTAGGAAAAAAGCTGGGCGTGGTGGTGCACGCTTGTAATCCCAGTACTTTGGGAGGCGGAGACCGGAGGATCCAGGTTCGCGGCCAGCCTCAGCTCTCTTTCTCTCTCTCTCTCTCTCTTTTCCTGTCTCTCTCTCTCTCTCTCTCTCTCTCTCTACTTAATGAGGCCTTCCGCAATCTCGTGAGACCCAGTTTCAAAATAAAAGTAAAAAAAATAGGGCCGGGGGTGTAGCACGGAGGTAGAATGCCCCTGCGTTCAATCCCCAGTACCGCAAAAAAAAAAAAAAAGTAGGAAAAAGCATGGGCAATTGTGTAAATAAAGGGCCTGGCAGATGCTTTATGTTGGTGATTTGTATTCATTTGGGGGCTATTATATTAGATTCTGATATGAAAGTCATATCAACTAAAACCTAGAGAGGATGGATATTTGTGGAAGGGTAGTCATTTCTAATCTCAAGCAAAGGAAAATTAAAGTTTGTTGAAAAAAAGTTTGTAAGAAAATTCAGAAACTATGTAGGAGAGAGGTCTCACCTACCTTTCCTTTTAGACTAAATTGTTTGTCTTCAAGTAATGGAGTATGATATCACAATATTGCAATTTCTTTCTTTTTTTGGTGCTGGGGATGGAACCCAGGAATATTCTACCTTTGATCTACACTCCCAGCCCTATTTTAATTTTTATTTGGAAACAGGGTCTCACAAAGTTGATGAGAGCCTTGCTAAGCTGGCTTTGAATCTCTGATCTACCTGTCTCAGCCTCCAAAGTACAGAAATTACAGGTGTGTGCCACCATGCCTGGCTTGCAATTTCTATCTATATTCAGTTTTATCTAAAAATATTTAAACAGAAGCAAAACATTAAGGACCTTATTTCTCCCATATGTAAGCAAGCTATTCAAAGGTGTCTGCCTGTATTTTTCACAAATGTCTATTTTGCAACATTATGTCTCAGACCTTGAATGAATGAATGGAACCAAGGAAACCCCTGCTCTGAAGGGCTAACATTCCAAGTCACCTGTGCCCCCTTAATGTTAAGACCGAAGGCAAGTATGGAGAAATACAGTGTGGAAGCTTTGACTGAAATTTGGCTTGTTAACTAAATACGTTTCAATATTAAAAAGATGTCTGCCTCGGCAACCTATTTGGTGATACTGAGAATGAGTACCCATGGAGTTTTCCACTTTACTGTGGAGGTGATCACATGGCTCAGATCAGTGGTGGCCATGCACATGGGCGGTCATCTCTCACATCTTTCTTGCAAGCTGAGAAACAGAGCTAAGGAAAAAAATTAAAAAAAGGAAGGAAGGTTAAGAGGCCTCAAATTCTTGTACACTTATATGCACTATTGTTGATGTGGTTCTTAGAAAACTCATGTAACATCATTCACATTTTTCTTCATGGAGGGAACTATTTTGCTATTTGTGATATAAAACACACTTTTGCTGGAAGTGAAATTAAGACTATGGTAAAAAAGATAACAAATGTATGAATGTATTACTTTGAATCTCACTATGATGTGTAATTACAATGCACCAATAAAAATATAAAAAAGATAGTGAAGCTGTCAAGTTCACTAAATGTGCCTTTAGCGGACTTATGAGGCTAAACTGATATTCTGTACAGTGTCTTCTTTTTTTTAACTTTTTATGTTCATTTATTGGTGCATTGTAAGTTATAATTATACATTTTGATATATGTCAGGGTATGAACATCATACATGCACACATTGCACATTTAGCCCTCCCTCCAATCCCACCCTATTCCCTCCCCCTTCCCTCCCTTTCATGCT
>PVJS01054176.1:0-13050 GCA_004027185.1 Glis glis
GAGAGAGAGAGAGAGAGAGAGAGAGAGCTGAGGCTGGCCGCGAACCCGGATCCTCCGGTCTCCGCCTCCCAAAGTACTGGGATTACAAGCGTGGGCCACCACGCCCGACTGTTTTATTCTTTATTTTGAAACAGGGTCTCGCTAAGTTACGGAGGCCTCACTAAGTACCTGAGGCAGGCCGCGAACCCGGCTCCTCCAGTCTCAGCCTCCCAAGTACTAGGATTACAAGCATGTGCTACCATGCCCAACTACAAATACATATATATATATATAATAAAAAACAGAGAGAAAGAGAGAAAAGGAAGGTTAGTTGAGCTGGGGGTATAGCTCAGTGGTAGAGCATTTACCTAGTATGTGCACAGCTCTGGGTTTAATCTCTAGCACTGTAAAACAAAAACCCTGAATAAATAAATAAAGGAAGGAAGAAGAAAAATGGGGGGGGGTCGGTAGTGGCCAGGTAACTCTCCAAAAACACACATAGGAATGGCAGGGCCTCTCTCCTTGGGTGCCGGTAGCTCTATCTACCTTGGTTGTCATCTTCTGTTCCCCAGGATGCTTATGATTAGGTCGGCTTGGCAGGTATGGGTAGATACATTCCCCCTTTTCCCCTAGAGGTACAGCAATGAAGGTGTATCTTCCCCTTAGGCCAGTCTCCATCATGTTTGGCTGGAGGACTCTGCTCTGCAGGAAGTGCATTTATTCCTACCTTTCACCCGGGAATAGAACCAGAAATAATTGTTGAGCAGCACTGATGAACATCCCCAAACCTTGGTCTATCAGGAGAGACAGGGCCTTTGAGTCGGCCCCCGGCAAGCTGTTTTCTTTGTATGCTTAGAGTGCATGCTTCTTATCGCACCTGTTCCATTGGGCTACCTTCTGTTTGGCAGGCCTTTTTGTGTGTGTTGGTGGTACTGGGGATGAAACCCAGGGGCATTCTGCCTCTGAGCTACACCCCCAGCCCTATTTTATTTTATTTTATTTTATTTTTTTATTTGGAAACAGGGTCTTGTTAGGTTGCTGCAATCTTCCTGTCTCAGCCTCCCAAGTACTGGGGTTACGTGTGCCACTATGCCCAGCTTGGCAGGCCTTTGGGCAGAGGGTGGGCTTCAATCCATGGGTCCTGCAGCTTTATCTCCCCAGGGAGGGAGGGGTTCTGGGAAGGCATGTCTGGACCCCAAGTCAATGAGCTGGAAATTCCTCTTGGAAGAGCAAATCTAACCAAGACTGTATTAATAAAAGCACAAGAGAGATGATAGTTCTTGCATATTATGGGGTTAAGACCTCCCTCCCTCCCTCTCTCCTTCCCTCCCTCCCTCCCTCCCCCTTCCTTCCTCACTCATGTCTAGGCCATTGCAGACACAAACACTGCAACCTGGGTGCCAGCTTTCAATAGGAATGTTGACCAGCTGAGGTTCCCCAGAGGAGGGTTCTGTCCTGGGATGGTCACCCGATGGAACAGAGCGTATGTAATTCATAGGCAGGAAAGTGATGGAAGTTGTAGGAAAATTTTTCAAGAAGGGCTGGCAGGTAGAAGCACGTTGCATCTGTTCCATAGCTGCAGAGGGCAGGAGGTGGATCAATTAGTGGGAGTTATAAGCAGGCAAATTTCATCTCAGTTTGGGGTTAACCTTTTCACTAGAAAGTCCAGCAAGGGAATAGGTTTCCTTGAAAGCAGGGAATTCGCACTCCCTGAAAGTATTCAAACAGGCTGAATGACCTCTCTTATCGATCACTTCTAATGTTCTTCCCAACTCTGAGTCCACAATTCCTGAAGAAAGAATCTTTCTAGCATCTCTTATTTCAGGATCTGAAATTTCATCTTTAGCTCCAAATGAATCCATCTACTTCTGGCATAAGAGTTACGTTTTTCCAAGGGGAGGTCAACTTTATTAATAATGATCATAATACTGATGATCGCTATTTTTATAGCTAATGCTTACAGAGTACTATTATGTTTCAGGTATTTCTCTAAATGCTTAATGTATATTAATAAAATTATTAACTTAATTCTGAGAACAATCCTATGATGAAGGTGCCATTATTATCCTATTTTGCAAATGCAAATATCGAGCAGAATGCTAGTCAGGGACAGAGCCAAGACTTGAATCTAGGTCGTCTAGTTACAGAGCTTGTGCTTTTAACACTTCCTCAATGGACACCCTTGTCGGTAACTGAGAAAATGGTACCCAACAGGGATGTGTCCAAGGTCACAAAGCTAGCAGAGTGGTGACATCTACATCTAGATGGAATTCACTCTCCTGTCTACTTCAGTGTGGTCTGTATGAAGGACTTTTATCACCTGTGACCTACACATCAGATGAGAGTCCTGGAAAGTTGGGCATGGTGGTACACACCTGTGTTCCCAGCTACTTGGGAGGCTAAGACAGAAGGATTCCAAGTTTGAGGCCAGCCTGGGCAACTTAGCAAGACCCTGTCTCAAAATAGAAAACAAAGAAGGACTGGAGTTGTAGTTTAGTGATAGAGTGTCCCTGGGTTCAATCCCAAGTACTGCAAAACAACAACAAAAACAACCCCCCCCAAAAAAAAAAAACAGGGTCCTGGATAATATCACATTATATGAGATGACTAGGCCAGGAAGACTGAATCACATCCAGGTTTCCCAGCAAGGTAAAGACAAAGTGTGACAATCCAAATGTGTGTGTGTGTGTGTGTGTGTGTGTATGTGTGTGTGTGTGTGTGTGTGTGTGTGAGAGAGAGAGAGAGAGAGAGAGAGAGAGACAGAGAGAGAGACAGAGACAGAGAGACTGGGGATTGGATTGAACCCAGGGGCATTCTACCTCTGAGCTACAACCCTAACCCTCTTTTATTTCTTTATTTTGAAACAGGGTCTTGCTGAGTTGCTGAGGTTGGCCTGGAATTGTCATCCTCCTGTCTCAGCTTCCCAAATTCTAGGATTACAGGCTTAGGCCATCAAGCTCAGCTTGAAAATTTTTTTTTTTTTTTTTTTTTTTTTGCGGTACTGGGGATTGAACCCAGGGGTATTCTACCTCTGAGCTACACCCCCAGCCCTATTTTTTATTTATTTATTTTTTTGTGGTATTGGGGATGGAACCCAGGGGCATTCTACCTTTGAGCTACACCCTCAGCCCTAGTTTTTTTCTTTATTTTGAAACAGGGTCTCACTAAGTTGCGGAGGACCTCACTAAGTATCTGAGGCTGGCGGTGAACCTGTGACCCTCCTGTCTCAGCCTCCCAAGTACTGGGATTACAAGCATGTGCCACCACACCCGGCTTTATTTTTTATTTTGAAACAGGATCTCACTAAGTTGCGGAGGAGGGCATTACTAAGTAGCTGAGGCTAGCCACAAACACAGATCCTCCAGTCTCAGCCTCCCAAGTATTGGGATTACAAGCGTGCGCCACCACGCCTGGCTTGAAATGGTTTTAAAAGTCTTTTATCTTTGCCGGGCATGGTGGCGCATGCTTGTAATCTCAGTACTTGGGAGGGTGAGACAGGAGGATCACAGGTTTGAGGACAGCTTCGCAAGTAGTGAGACTCTCATAAACCTAGCAAGACCCTGTTTCAAAATAAAAATAAAGTCGGGCGTGGTGGTGCACACCTGTAATCCCAGTATTTGGGAGGCTGAGACAGGAGGATCGCAGGTTTGAGGACAGCCTCAGCAAGAAGTTAGACTCTCACCTAGCAAGACTTTGTTTCAAAATCAAAAATAAAAAATGGGCTGGGGGTGTAGCTCGGAGGTAGAATGTCCCTGGACTCAATCCCCAATACCTAAATAAATAAATAAATAAATAAATAAATAAATAAAAATTGGGCTGGGGGTGTAGCTCGGAGGTAGAACGCCCCTGGGTTTAATCCCCAGTACCAAAAAATAAAATAAAATAAAATAAAATAAAATAAAATAGGGCTGGGGTATAGCTCAGAGATAGAATGCCCCCTGGGTTCCATCTCCAGTACCACAAAAGTAAATAAATATATATATATATATATATATATATATATATATATATATATATAAATGAAGTCTTTTATATTTTTTGGTTGCCATTTAAATGGTTGCTTTTCTTTGATTATATGTTAGAGTTTCAATTAGTCAATTTCTGATGCCTGTTTAACGTGCGATGCTAATTGAGTTTCGGACGTTTTGGCTAACCCCATGTGAATCATCTTTGTCAACCACATCCTCTTCAAATGTGAACTATGCATCAGACCTTATGTTTCTTTTGTACTTTTAACATATAATCTTTAAGCAACTGCTATATATATAGAGATATAGATATAGATATAGATATAGATATAGATATAGATATAGATATCCCCAAAGTCTTAATGAAATGGCTGCAGATGTCCCAAAGCAGTGTAAAGTATTTTAGGCCACAGTCACCTGAGCACAGACATCCATCCTCAGGGTCCGCCTTGTGCCGGGTGTTCGTAGACAGCCCCTGGGCATCACAGCCCTGATTCACCCACATTCGGGCTGATTGGAAGCATGTGCTATGGCTCTCTGCCTGGGTGCTAACCACTTCCTGAACATACCCAGACCCAGCTGGGATCAGGAGGCTTCCACAAGCTCTCCAGCCTTTTAAAAACGGATTTATTATTTTTCCCAATATAAAAGTAATTAATACAATGCTCATCTTAGAACACTGGGATACAGATGAAGAACATAAACATGCATCTATAATACCTACCACCCAGAAATAACCAATGGTTTCTTTCCTTAAAATCTGTTTCCCTTGCAGATATGCCAGTAAGCATTATTCCAAAATTGAGATCACTCTGGGTGGATGGTTTTGAATCCTGCTTATCATTAATGTTTTGTTTTTTTGTGGTACCGGGGATTGAAGCCAGGGGCGTTCTACCTCCGCGCTACACCCCCGGCCCTATTTTTTATACTTTATTTTGAAACCGGGTCTCACGAAGTTGCGGAGGCCTCACTAAGGAGAGAGAGAGAGAGAGAGAGAGAGAGCTGAGGCTGGCCGTGAACCCGGATCCTCCGGTCTCCGCCTCCCAAAGTGCGCCACCACGCCCGGCCTATCACTAATGTTTTGCTATGTCATTCTATGTCCTTCCAAAGCAATTTTTGGTACGAGGGATTGAACCCAGGGACATTCTACCTCTGAGCTATACCCCTAGTCCGATTTTATTTTTATTTTGCAACAGGGTCTCACTAGGTTAATGAGTCTCACTACTTGCTCAGGCTGTCCTCAAACCTGTGGTCTTCCTGTCTCAGCCTCCAAAGCACTGGGGTTATAGGCGTGTGCCACCACGCCCTGCTCCAAAGCAAGCTTTTTTTTTTTTAGGTACTGGAGATTGAACCCAGGGGCATTCTACCTCTGAGCTACACCCCCAGCTCTATTTTTTATTCTTTATTTTGAAACAGGATCTCACTAAATTGCGGAGGGCCTCACTAAGTAGCCGAGGCTGGCTACAAACCTGCGATCCTCCTGTCTCAGCCTCCCAAGTACTGGGATTACATGCATGTGCCACGATGCCTGGCTCAAAGCAAGCTTTTAAATGGTATGTAGCTGGGTGTGGTAGCACATGCCTGTAATCCCAGTACTTGGGAAGCTGAGATAGGAGGATCATAGGTTTGAAGGCAGCCTTAACAATTTAGCAGGACTGTTTCAAAATAAAAAAATTTAAAAAAGGAGGATCGTAGGTGTGAGACCAGCCTCAGCTACTTAGTGAGGCCCTCCACAACTTAGTGAGACCCTGTTTCAAAAATAAAGAATAAAAAAATAGGGCTGGGGTATAGCTTGGATGTAGAATGCCCCTGGGTTCAATCCCCAGTACTACAATAAAATAGAATAAAATAAAATAAAATATAAATATTTAAAAAAGGGCTGGGGGTGTAGTTCAGAGGTAGAATACCCCTGGGTCTAATCCCCAGGACCAAATAAATAAATAAATGCTATCATGTTTTTTCCCCCTCCCTCCCTCCCCTCTCTCTCTTTCTGATTGAATCTAGGCGCATTGTACCTTCAAGCTACACTCCCAGCCCTTTTTATTTTTTATTTTGAAACAGGGTCTTGCTAAGTTGCTGAGCATCTCACTAAGTTGCTGAGGCTGACATCAAACCTGCGATCCTCCTGTCTCAGCCTCCCAAGTACTGGGATTACAGGTGTGAGTCACCACACTTGGCAGTATCCTGTTGTTTCTTAATTTTTTTTTTTTTTTTTTTTTTGCGGTACCGGGGATTGAACGCGGGGGCGTTCTACCTCCTCGCTACGCCCCCGGCCCTATTTTTTATACTTTATTTTGAAACCGGGTCTCTCGAAGTTGCGGAGGCCTCACTAAGTAGAGAGAGAGAGAAAGAGAGAGACAGGGAGAGAAAGAGAGCGAGAGAGCTGAGGCTGGCCGCGAACCCGGATCCTCCGGTCTGCGCCTCCCAAAGTACTGGGATTACAAGCGTGCGCCACCACGCCCGGCCTATACTTTATTTTGAAACCAGGTCTCACGAAGTTGTGGAGGGCCTCACTAGGTAGAGAGAGAGAGAGAGAGAGAGAGAGAGAGAGCTGAGGCAGGCCGAGAACCCGGATCCTCCGGTCTCCACCTCCCAAGGTACTGAGATTACAAGTGTGTGCCACCACGCCCAGCCTCAGCTTCAATAAATATTAATGGGATTGACCGATGACCTAATATTAACCGCAGGCTGAAGCTTCAGCTAGACTTGACGGTGGAGTTGGGGAGGTGGGAGTGGAGTTCGAGTCCGGATCCGGGGGCTCCTGCTGTCCCCACTTCTGGGGCCGGGGCGGTGTGATGCCCCACTCCACAGTGGGGCTGGGGAGCACTGGTGGGGCAGGGACCGCAGGCCCACCTGAGTCCCCCTCCCTGTCCCCACCCCAGTTCCAGGAGGTCTCCGAGTTGGTGGCGCGCTTCGACGGCCTGGCGGACACGCAGGCGGCGCTGAGGGTCACTGAGCGCCAGCGGCTGGCGGAACTGGAGGCGACGCGGGCGCAGCTGCAGCGGCTGCGGGACGCGAGGCAGGACGAGCTGCTCGCGCAGGGCCAGCGGCGGGCGCAGCTGCAGGAGCGGCTGGAGGCGGCGCGGGAGCGCGCGCTGCAGTGGGTACGCGGGGACGGCCTGCCCGAGCGGTGGGCGCTGCTGGGTTCAATCCCCAGTACCACACACACACACACACACACACACACACACACACACACACGAGAAAGCAGGTGTGCTTGGTCATATTGCCACTTGGTGGCGCCATTGTGCAGAAAGAAGCGGGGCAGACAGACGGGGCCCTGCTGCACGCCCGACAGGGCCTCTCCCCAGAGCACCGGTACGCACCTGACAGGTGGGTGGGAGGGAAACCTCAGCCCCGGGAGGGCCAGGGCCCGCCTTAATCAGGAGCTGGGCCGGTGTGGGTTGGCTCTCCAGGAATCCAAGTGGATTCAAATCCAGAACACAGCAGCTGAGAAGACCCTGCTCCTGGGGCGAGCCAGGCTGTCAGCACTCTACCTGTTTCAGTTAGTGAGCCAGCACCTGAGGGAGCCGCCCGCCGTGGACATCGAGGACACCGAGGGGCAGCTGGAGCAGGTGGGGCTCCCCTCTTTGCGTCACCTCCCAGCCCTCAAACACTCCGTCTTTGGAAACATCAGGGTGCCTGAGAATCTGGTCATCAACCCAGGCCCTCTGTGGACAGAGCCCTTGGCCCACGTCCCTATCCATCTTGACTCTGACGGAGAGCTGCTGTGGCCCAAAGAAAGCTGTTCCTCTCTACATCTCGGGGGCTCCCTTGTGCAGGGACGCCAGGCAGGGGCTTCCAGACACTGTGGGTTCATGCTCAGAGCTCTTCTTTTGTCTCAGGATCAAACTGCATAGACTGGAGACATCAACAGGAAACTAGAACCTGGGCGTGGTGGTACACTCCTATAATCCCAGGACTTGGGAGGCTGAGACAGGAGGGTCACAGGTTTGAGACCAGCCTCAGCAATTTAGCAAGGCCCTTGGAAACTTAGTCTCAAAATAAAAATAAAAAGGGCTGGGGGTGTAGCTCAGAGGTAGAATGCCCCTGGGTTCAATCCCCAGTACCACACACACACAAGAAAAAAGGAAGGAAGAAGGAAGAAGGAAGAAAGGAAGGAAGGAAGGAAGGCTCGATGGTGGATGCTCACTTTTATTTAATCTCTGACCCTCTGCTCCCTGCACAACAGGTCCCAGCTTCCCTAGGGAGGGTGGGGATGGGGGGGCAGGTACAGTGCGCTTCTTTCTGCACAACAGCGCCACCAAGTGGCAGCATGGACCAAGCACACCTGCTTTCTGTGTGTGTGTGTGTGTGTGTGTGTGTGTGTGTGTGTGTGTTGTGTATTGTGTATGGTACTGGGGATTGAACCCAGCAGCATTCTACCTCTGAGCTAAACCACCAGCCCTTTTTTATTTTTTGTTTTGAAACAGGGTTTCGATAGGTTGCTGAGTCTCTATATTGCTGAGGCTGGCCTTGAATCCTCAATCCTCCAGTCTCATCCTCCCAAATACTGGGATTGACAGGCGTGCACCACTGTGCTTGGCTTCCATTCAGCTTGACAAGGCTGTAGAACATATGACACAGGTTTACAAGGGAGGAAAGTGGCTTCAGACTCCAGACACGTGTGTGTGTGTGTGGGGGGGGTGCTGGCGATTGAACCCAGGGGCATTCTACCACTGAGCTACACCCCAGCCCTATTTATTTATTTATTGTTAATCTTGTGGGTTTTTTTGTGTGTGTGGTACTGGGGATTGAACCCAGGGCTATTCTACCTCCGAGCTACACCCCCAGTCCTATTTTTTTATTCTTTATTTTGAAACAGGGTCTCACTAAGTTGTGGAGGACCTCACTAAGTTGCTGAGGCTGGCCACGAACCTGTGATCCTCCTGTCTCAGCCTCCCAGGTACTGGGATTACAAGCGTGCATCACCATGGCCAGCTTAATCTTGATTTTTATCTTGTGGTACTGAGGATTGAACCCAGGGGCATTCTACCTCTGAGCTATACCCTCAGCCCTATTTATTTTTTATTTTGAAACAGGGTCTCACTAAGTTGCAGAGGGCCTCACTAAATTGCTAAGGCTGGCCTCCAACCTGTGATCTTCCTGTCTCAGCCTCCCAAGTATTGAGATTACAGGCCGGCACCACCACAATGTAAGTTTTTATCAGTGTCCTATCTATAGGACGCCTGCATACAATGGGTTAAAAGAAAAAGGGAGAACTAGTGTAAGCAAAATACTAACAGGTGGCGCATGTCTCCTGTAATCCCAGTACTTAGGAGGCTGAGACAGGAGGATCGCAGGTTGGAGGCCAGCCTCAGCAACTTAGTGAGGCCCTCAGCAACTTAGGGAGACCCTGTTTCCAAATTAAAAAAATGAAAAGGGCTGGGGCATAGCTCAGTGGTAGAATGCCCCTAGTTCAATCCCCAGCACCTCAAAAAAATAAATACCAACTCAAGCAGGTGATAGCTGCAAATTGGTAAGGGCACTTGGGAGGCTCAGCCTCAACTCTACAGCCTTAATAGTTCAGGGCCCCCAATGCTGCCTCTGGGAGCCACGTGGCACTGGTGCTGCTGTAGCAGGGGTCCCCAGCCCCCACCCACCTTGTAGCCTTCCTGGGTGTTGAGGTGGGGGCTGGGAGGTGACCGGGCTGTGTTGGGTCTCCAGGTGAAGCTGTTCATCCTAGACCGCTCTGCCATGCTGGCCCGCCTTCCTCAGGCCAAGCCCGTGGCCGCCGCCTCCTAACCCGGACCCAGGTGAGCGGTGGAGGAGGAGCTGAGGGCCCTAGCCCCTGGGGAGGAGGCCCCCACTTCCTGTGGGGTGCAAGCTGAGCGGCTGTCCCTGACTTGTTTTCTTATCAGGAAGATAGGAGCTGTGCTCGCTCATGTGGTGCTGGGGTTTACAGAGGGGCATACAGCAGGCACTCAATAAATGCAAGCCGTGGTGATGGTTAAGTACGAGGGGCTATGGGCCCTGCACCTCATCCACCACACAGTGTGGCACCAGGCCCTTCCTCCCAGGGTGCCTGGGGATCAAACACGCCCGGGTATTTGACAGGTGCGCAGACGGGAGCAGCACCTGGTAAACTCTACGCCAGTGCTTGGTCAGTCAGACCCGCAAGACGGTCGCCAGCCTCCCAGGCCTGCTGCTGTGGACTCTGCCGGGTTACCGGCCATCCTGAGGTTCCAGCTGCTGAGGCCACACCTGATCTTCTCAGGACACAGATGGGTGGGGGAGGCTGACGCAGGACAGAGGCGCGGGGCAGCGACAGGCTGGGCCTGACATCTCGTGTGGGCGGAGAGGGCAGCTGTGCCTGGGGGCAGCCTGCTGTCCTGGGCCACCGCGGGCTGCCGAGTCTCCCTGCGGCTCACTCATCGTTCATCTGCTCAACAGAGGTGGCCGCAGAGTGGCCTCGGGGACCCGGGGACAGCACGGGGTGTGCTTACACAGCCTCAGCTCAGCCGCTGCATTAGCTGCGATCGTAGCACGTGGGCCTCTCCCTTCCAACCCCCCAAGTAGACTCGGCACTCCTGGTCCAACACAGATGCTCAACAAAGATTTATTATACTAAAAACCCGTCTCTGGACTGAGGTGCTTGGCTCAGACCCACGTGGCCATGACCTCTGACCCCGAACGCAAGGAAGCAGCAGCAGCTGAGTTGCCAACTCAGCTCTTGGCCTTCCTGGTGAACTCCTACGCACCCTTCAAGGCCCTGCTCAGATGTCTGTCTAGGTCGAGGCCGCTGTCGTCCTCCGCGGCCGTCAAGTTCTCCTCTTCATGGGAGCCGGCTCCTGCAGGGGGCGCCCTCAGCGGTGCATGAAAATGATCACCGACGTCCCCGCTAGTGGGCGAGCAGTGGGGGCTGGGTCCTGCTCCCTACATCCTCTTCCTCATCTTGCCCTTCCTGGAGGGGGCGCCCCGGCCGAAGGCGCCCTGCTTCAGCTCCTGCACACGGCGGCGGTTGCGAGCGGACAGCTGCTTGAGGCCCCCGCGCTGCAGGAAGCGCATCTTCTGGGCCCGGCGCCGCTGCTTCAAGATCTGCTGTTTGGTCTTGAGCTCTGAGCGCACGCGGCCTGCGGGGGCGCCTGGGGTGCGGGGCTGGGATGCACCTGCGGGACAGGTGAGGAGCTTAAGTAGGTGCTTAAGAAAAGGTTAAAAAAAAGTAAGCTGGTTTGGTGGCACATGCCTGTAATCCCATTACTTGGGAGTCTGAGCTAGGAGGATTGCAGGTTCAAGGCCAGCCTCAGCAACTTAGCAAGACCCTTGTTTCAAAAAATAAAAAAAAGTTTTAAAAATAAGGAGAGAAAGGAAAAGATGTAGAGAAGTCAAAAGAAGCTGGGATTGGTGGTGCACACCTGTAATCCTAATACTTGGGAGGCTGAGGCAGGAGGATTGCAAGTTCAAGCCCAGCCTCAGCAACTTAGTGAGACCCTGTTTCAACATTAAAAAATAAAAAGGGTGGGGGGTGTGGCTCAAACCCTCCTGGGTTCAATCCTCAGTACCAAAAAGAAATAAAAAAAAAGAAATAAAAAAAAAAAGAAGTTAAAGACAGCCCAGAGAGGAAGGAGCAGAGGAGGTGTGGAGAAGGAGCAGGGTCAGCGAGACCCCAGAGGCAGAGAACACGCTGCGAGGATTGGAGAGGAGCCGTGGTGGGGACCAGGCCCAGGCTGAGGGACAGACTCGGAGACACAGAGAAGGCAGTAGCCAGCCCGTGGGGCTGGGGGCGATGGGCAGGGGCTAAGGCCACCCAAGGGTGCCTTGGTACAAGGTCCCAAGTGCCCTATCCCCAGGAGAGGCCCCGGGTGGAAGGTGGCGGGCAGCTGGGTGACCCGGGGTCAGTCACCACCGTGAGCCACCTTGGTTTCCCGACCTGTACAGTGGGCATTCTCGGTCTTCTAGCCCCCAGGTCATGTGTGGCACGTCGGGACATGCCTGTCCCTACCCAGCAGGTGGGGGCCCCTTCCTGACAGCAAGCTTGCCCACAAGGTGGAGCCGGGTTCCAGACCCTCTACAGAGCGTGTCAGAGGTCATGAGCAGGGTGGACAGGCAGTGGCCTCTCTGCCCCTCAGGGCTGACCCAGGACCTCACGTGCAGGGGTCTGCTCCAGGGACAGCCCTTGTGACGTGGACATTCAGCACAGATCTGGCAGACGGAGCAGCTTCAACCCCACCTGAGGCCGACTGGAGGCCCAGCCCCAGAGGACGCCGTGGCGCTTGCGCCAGCCCGCACCTACGGGGAGACCCCGCGCCCTCCCGGGACCGCCTCCTGGACCCGCTGCCTCGACCGCCGGCTCTTGCAGAATGGGCTTCCTACGCGGGGACTCTCCCGTGCTCGGCCCCCGTCAGATCAATCTCACGCGGCTGCCACTGTCCGGGTGGACACGCGTGGGACGCAGCGGCGCACAAGGTCCCGCCTCTCCAGGTTCTGTACTGACTCACCGAGGCGCCCTGCCTGTCGGCCACGGGTCACCCAGGTTACCTCAGCATTTCACCTGTACAGTGGGAGGGCCGGGGACCACGCACCCAGGGTCCGGCCCAGCCCACCGAGGCAAGGGGCGCTGGTTCTGACAAGAGCCCATGTGTGGGTGACGTGGGCCGGGCCTCTGAGAGGGAGGAGGAGTGGGGCCCGTTCACCGGCCCGCTCGGGGCTGTATGCCGCCCCGCACCTCTCTGCGCCTCAGTCTTTCTCACCTGACCCTACCTGTCTTGCCCACCCGCACAACCATGCTCCCTACTTTGGCTCTCACCTTGGCCACGCCCTCGCTTCCCACCTCTTCGCGTTGGGCCTCGCTGGTTAGATGTCCCTTCATCCTCTGAGTCGCGATCATCAATTTTCTGCTTCTGTTTCCACTTCTGGTACCTGGGACACAGTGTTAAGGAAGCTCTAAGCAGCACCTGCTGAGAAGGGGTCCGGGAGAAGGCCCTGCGCCCCCAGCAGACACTAGACCCACTGATTGATAGGAGCTACAGAGGAAGCAGCCTGGCCCCGCCCCCAGCAGACATGCCCCCAATAATAGGAGCTCCTGAGGAAGCAGCCTGGCCCCGCCCCCAGCAGACAGGCCCCACTAATAGGAGCTACTGAGGAAGCAGCCTGGCCCCGCCCC
>PVJS01054177.1:0-13049 GCA_004027185.1 Glis glis
GAGAGAGAGAGAGAGAGAGAGAGAGACAGGGAGAGAGAGACAGGGAGAGAGAGAGAAAGCTGAGTCTGGCTGCGAACCCGGATCCTCCGGTCTCCGCCTCCCAAAGTACTGGGATTACAAGCGTGTGCCACCACGCCCGGCTATCTTTTTAAAAGTTGACTTGAATATTAGTGTTGATTAGTGTTAAATACTAGTTTGCCTTTCTTTTTTTCACTGAGCCAAATCATTTTGGGACCCTCAGAAAAATTCGAAGTGTAGCCAGGCTTGGTGGTGCACATCTGCAATCCCAGTACTTGGGAGGCTGAGACAGGAGGATCTCAGGTTCAGGATCAGCCTCAGTAACATAGCAAGACTCTCAGCAATCGAATGGGACCCTGTTTCAGAACAAAACAAAACAATAAAATAAAAAGGGCTAGGGTGTAATTTGGAGGAAGAATTCCTCTGGGTTCAATAGCCAGTATCCCCTCCCCCACAAAAATTCTGAGTGGAATTTTAACTAAACTACTTGCCCAGAAATCATTTCAGATTTTTAAAAAGTTCAAAAGTTCATTAAAATCTGGTGTGGTGGTAGGCATGCCCATAATCCTAATACTTGGGAGGCTGAAACAGGAGGATCGCAGGTTAGAGGCCAGAGTGCCTTCACTTAGCAAGACCCAGTTTCAAAAACAAATAAACAAACAAATAAATGAAATAGATAGCTAGGGCTGGGGTGTAGCTCAGAGGTAGAACACCCCTAGGTTCAGTCTCCAGTGCCACAAGCAAGCAAACAAACAAAAACCCCACACTCATTATAGAAAGAAGTTCATGCGGATCAGAGATGGTTCCTTTGTCTAGAGTTCTTTGGCTACCTAAGGAGCTCCTATATTCATCCCTCAAAAACCACTCAAGCTTTCCACCCACTCTGCCTACTTGTATCCCACAGCCTCAGTTTAGCATCCCATGACCCCTGTCTACCAGTAGACAGCAGTAGGGTGAATTTGGGGGTCAATTATACAGTTTCACAATCCTCGCCTCACGACTTACTAATTGTGTGACTGAGCAACTAAGTTAAGCAACGGAGCCTCAGTTTCTCATCTGTAAAAGAGATAATAACACCTTTGAGCAGATAAGGACTGATACAGTATATGTAAAATACTTAGAGCAGTTTTTAGCATATACCATATGTGCACAATTAATGATTCCTTTCCTAATCACCCATTTCTGCGATTTCCTTTATTTTCAGTGTATTTGCTGCTCAGTGGTTTCTCTCTCCACTCTCTGCTAGAGGGCAGAGACCGCATTTGATCTATTTCCGTCACCCCGGTGTTTATAGAAGAAAGGAACCGCGTGTGCCCGCGAGGCTGTGCGGGAAGGTTTGGGCAGGGCTGGAAGCGGCCCCTCTCCCCGACCCAGGCGGCGGTTCCGGGCGCTCCCCGGCTGAGTCTCTCAGCCTGCCCGGAACCTCGCGCCAGCTGCAGCCGGGGACGGTGGCTCCGGCCGGCTGCTGCGGTGGCCGAAGGGCGGCCCGAGCCGGGACGGTCGCAGTTCCTCGCCGACCGCGGCGTTTTCGGGGCGCAGGGCGCGGGCTCAGGGGCGCCCCGGGACTGCTCGGGGGTCGGAGGCGCCAGGCCGGGGCCGGCCCGAGCGGGGAGCCTCGCTCCCCTCCTGCAGCGGGAGCCGGGCGGCCTCCCCGGGGGAGGTGCGGCGGGTGGGAGGCGGCAGGCGGTAACGAGGCCCCGGGGAGGGAGCCCGGGCGACGGGTCTCCGAGGCTGCAGGGAAGGCCCCGGGGCCCGCGGTCTGCAGGCGCTGACGCAAGGAGCGGCGAGCCAGGCGGCCGCTCACCTCCTTCGGGGAGGAGGGAGGGGAGGAAGGGAGGTCAGGAGCGGAGAAATGGAGGCAAGAGGGGAGGAGAGGGGCTCACTCCAGCCAGAAGCCAAAAGGGGCGTGGGGAGAAGGAAGGAGATTGGAGAGAGGCGCAGAGGGAGGGGAGAACAGGGAGGAAAATCTAGAGAGAAGTTGGGCGGGAGGAAAAGGGGGGGTAGGGAATAGGGTAGAAGGAATGCCGGGAGGAGAGGGAAAAGAAAGGAAGGATCAGAAACTGACCCCGAGGGAGGGGCGGGAAGCAGCTGTGAGGGAGCAGCTTGGCAGGAGCCCCGGGAAAGAGGAGCCTTGGAGGAGGCCCGGCAGCTGGGAGCGAGCTCCCTCTCGGATATTGCCAAATAAAAAGACTCCGCAAACATGGAAAGCACACTCCTAGTCCTCCTGTCACTCGGTCAGTAGCAGGCGGGTGTGGGCTTGGGGCTGCGGAATACTTCCTCCAGGTGGTGCCCCCCAGACCCCCAAGAAAGGGGTCTCCAGGCCCCAGGGATGGAAAGAAGGAGGGGCAGTGGGAAAAACAAGGAGGGGGACAGAGGGTGAGGGCCGATTCGTTGCCTGGACACTGGCTGAGGGTCACAGATGGAAGGAGGTAGTGTTTGTTTATTCTTTTCTTTATTCCACAAATATGTACTAAGCAGCTACAACGTGCGGGACACTGCCCCAGGCCCCAGGGCCGAGAGACCAGCATAGTCTGGGCCTCATGTGATGAGCAGTCTCCTGGAGAAATAGAAAACACACCCAGCATTGTGGCCAAGGGTGGCATTTAGCTGCTCCGTGCCTCAGTTTCCTCATCTGTAACATGAGGTTCGTTAGAAAACCTACTCTACAGGATTATTTTGAGGGGTAAATGAAATAATCTGTGTAAAGTAAGAATATGGTTCCTGGTGGAAAGCAACCATACTCTGAAAGTGCTTGTCAGTTAGTTTTTGAGCTGCTCCGTCTTGAAAGATAAAGAAGGTATTTGCCAAGTGGGAGTAGAACCTTCCAGACAGAGGCCACAGAAGCCATAGGAAGGAGGGGTGACTAGGATGACTGTGGGGTTGAGGACATGGTGGGCAGGTAGGTTACCTGTAGCAGCATCGCTCAGCGGAGTGTGTGTGTGGGGGGCATACTAAAATATTCAGATTCCTGGTCCCTTCCTCAGACCCACTAGATGTGGGTCTCAGGGCAAAGCCTGGGAATCTGCATTTTAACTTGCTCCTCAGAGAGTTCCGATGCACCTTTTCCCTCCACTCTATCCCAGGGCTTGGTCCTTCTTTGGCCCTGATGGTGTTCAGCTGTACTGTAATAAGCAATGTTCTTCTGGATCCAGCCTGTGATCCCATCCTCCTTCAATCATCCCACCCCAGTGCTGTCTCCCCTGTGAAGCCTTCCCTGACTGTCCAGGACAGAACTGATGGCTGACTTCTGTGTTCCCACTGCTCCTGAACATCCCTGTATTCTATGAGGAAACCGCTATCATAGTTGTTGGTTTATGTGCCTGTGTCTCTCCCTATGTCTATCTAGGGAGTTTTCTTCGCTCTGTTACTTTTTATTTTTACTTTTATTTTTTTGCTCATTAGGCCTCACTTGGCAGTGAGATGATTTCCTATTAAGAGACATTTCTGGGCAGAGTACACAGCAGGTCCCATGCGGATGTGTCAAGTTGCCTTTGCAGCACCCAGTGGGATAATATATCTTGGAGGGGATCCTAAGCATGTTCCCACTTTTCTCAGGACATTGCACTTGAGATGGAGGTGGTGGTAGGTAATCCCTTTCCAGCTGCTGGAAGGAACCTGAACCAGGGACAGATAGGGCATGGTGAGTAAGAGCTGGAACAAGAGGACTTGGCCCTGAATCTAGTTTGTCTGTTCCAAGGTTCTAGTCTCTGAAGATTCACCTAAGAGGCCTTATTTTAACTTTCCCCGGTCTTAAGTCAGCTCATAGGCTTGCCGTTTCAGAGATCCTATTTGATGGAGGTCTTCTGTTGGCACCTGTTGTGATGGTTCCCAAGGGGACGCATTTATAAATACTAAGGATAAATACTAACACGGATGCCAGTGTCGGGGACATGGCAGACACTGTGCTAAGTGTGTCTGTTCACACGCTAGCTCCCTGACTTCTCATAACAACTCTATACAATGGGTAATATTCTCCCATCCTTCCATTTGACCGACCAGGAAGCTGGGGTATAGATGGGCTAAGAAATGTGTCCAAGATCCCACAGCTAGTAAGAAGCAGAACTGGGCTTTGAATTGTTCATATCACTCCAGAAATGGAGCTCTTAGCCACCGTGCCTCCCAAACAATCTAATGTCCCTTCAGCCGGTTTCATTGCACTAGCATTGATTAAGCATCTAGTATTAACTATCACTGAAGAGGAGTGCAGAAACCTTGAATGAGCATGGAAAATGCTGAGGATCAGATTCCCATTGAAAAGAGGGGGATGCTCTGTGGAGTGGGCGCTGTGGTTATAATTGTCAGAAAACATTGACGAGAAGGAATTGACGTTAAAATAGTCTTGTTAGCATAATTGTGGGTGAACTTTAGCTCTTTTTTTATTCTCAAAATTCACTGTTTCATAGTCTACAAAAAACACAATGAAATAAGTCCCGGGCCTGATGCGACATACTAACTTTGGCCACATGGTGTCCCTCCAGCTCAGTCTAAACCTTCCAGACTACCACTTCTGCCAGCCTCCTCTAAACTGAGCAGCACTGGATAGATGGAACAGAGCGAACCTAAGCCAAGGTACCAGCTTCTGGATGCATGGGCAGGGAGGGCGGTACCGCCCCAGAAGGGACAGGGAACTTGATGAATGTTTCTTAGGCTAGAGGACAGCTGCAATTTATTTGTTTCTAAGAGTCCCAGTGGTCAGTTATGACGTAGAAGGTTCTATCTGGGGGGCATATTAGATTATGTGAAGGAAGGGAAGGCAGAAGGTTTTAGATTTGTGGAGTGGGAGGCCCCTTTTTTAGGGGTGGGTTGAATCACTTGAGGGAGGACAGGGAATCAGGGCTGAGAAACAGAAGGGTTCAGAGTCTTTTGTAGGAAGGGGACAGTAGTTGCAAAGAGGGATTGCGGACTGGTTTGCACAGCAAGCACAGTATGCCATACATCCATAAGAAAAAAAAATGTCTAAACAGTCTCTTCGCCCCAGTGTTTTTTTTAAATATACTTTTATTGGTGCATTGTAATCACACATCACAATGAAGTTCAGAGTGATAGGAATATACATGCACACAGCACCTGGTGAGCTCCAATGTTTTACCTCAGTCTTCTTGCCATTCCAGCTCCAAACCTACACACTGCAAAACTGTCTTTTTTTTGATAGCAGACATTCAATCTTTTTCGTAGCATTTGGATTTCCTGAAGGGTAGTGGTTCTCAAACTGGTATGCATCTGATCACCTGGAGGGCTTGGTAAAGCAGATGGCTGGCCCTCTCCCCACCAGAGTTTCTGATCCAGTAGGTCTGGGGTGGGGCCTGAGGATGTGCATTTCTAATAACTTCTCAGATGCTGCTGCTGCTGCTGCTAGATGGAGAACCGCCAATGTAAAGGAATTAGTGTCCCCACATGGTCTGCCATTATTCCCTTCATTTTATTTTTTTATTTTATTTATTTTATTTTTGGTACTGGAGATTGAACCCAGAGGCATTTTACCTCCAAGCCACACCCACAGCCCTATTTTATTTTTTATTTTGAAACAGGGTCTTGCTAAGTTGCTGAGGCTGTCCTTGAACGTGAGATCCTCCTGATTCAGCCTCCCAAGTACTGGGATTATAGGCATGTGCCACCAGCTATTACCTTCATTTTAAGGATCCAAAGCCAGAGAGTCCAGCCCCTCTCACTGGATGCCTGGGTAGAGCTAGGGCCTTGGGCTGTGACTTTGGTTCAGCCAATGGTTTTTTCAGAGTATGGATCAAATGTTGCAAGGCTGAGTTGGATTGGTAGGAGGTTGTTAGGGGCAACAGCAGCCTCCTGTTGATTGGGCTGGTTGGGCTGTGGGAGTGTTTATCAGGCTTCCTGTAGCTTGGCTGCCTTGTGTTCTACCTGGTCCTGAGTCTGTTGTTTCGACTTCCCTGATCCTCTGATCCTCCAGTAGCCTTACAATAAATTGCCTTGTGTGTAACTTAGCCAGTCATTTCTGTGTTTCGTTTGTGTGCTGCGAGGTCTCTGACTCAAGCTCTCTCTGTACTGCCTCCCACTATAGCAGTCCAGAGGGAACTGAGTCAACTAAGATCACACCCAAGTCAGCAGCAGAGCTAAGAACTGGAGTCCTGAGTCTCTGTCTCCCAGACAAGGGCTTGTCCCTCTGCATACAGCTCCCATCTTTGAATCCACAACACAGCCCTTCTCAGAAAGGCATCTGCAGTATTAGTGTATTAAATTCTTCTGAAATATGGTAGCATAATCCAAATAAATAAAGAAAACCAAGTAATAGACACCTAATTAAAATTTGCTGCCCTAAAATGCTATAAGTCCATGACTAATATTTCTTTTAAAAAATTAGCCCTTTCTGCAATTGCAGGCAGCTTTAAAAATGATAAAACTCACCCTCTGTTTTAGATATTTATTGCCATTTTTCATCCGTTTTAGAATTTCAGAACTTGTTGGTATGACAGCGATTTGTTATAAAAATATTGGTGCTGGAGAGCAGCACATCCCAAAGGAAAATGCTCTTTTATTCTGCTCTCCTCACTACAACCCCCCTGGAATCCCTAATAAGGAGGCTGAAGAGGAGAAGGAACTCAACATCTGGGACTGACAGCTCTAATCAGTCCATAGCCATAGAGGGGTACATGCACATGGTGGAGCTGTCCCTTCTCCTCTTATAGGCCAGCTCTGGGCTTTAGACTTCCTCTGGAGTGCTAGGTGAGGGGACAGGGGAACAAGATTTGGTTTCAACAACTTCAGGTACTTTGAGTTTTGAATATTAGTTTCTTATGGGAGCTGTAACAAATTACCACAAGCTCCATGGTTTGAAACAACACAAGTTTATTAATTTACAGTTCTGGAGATCAGAAATCTGAAATGGAGCTGAGTGTGGTGGCACATGCTTGTAATCCCAGTACTTGGGAGGTTGAGACCGGAGGATCTGGATTCGCGGCCAGCCTCAGCTACTTAGTGAGGCCCTCCGCAACTTAGTGAGACCCTGTTTCAAAATAAAGAATAAAAAATAGGGCTGGGGGTGTAGCTTGGAGGTAGAAGGCCCTTAGGTTCTATCCCCAGTACCACAAAAAAAAAAAAAAAGAAAGAAATCTGAAATGGGTCTTTTGGGGTTAAAATCAAAAACTGCGTTTCTTCGGGAAGTTCCAGGGGGAAATCCACTATGCCTTTTCCAGCTTTTTGAGGCAGCCTGCATTCCTTGGCTCCTGGATACATCACTGATCTCTTGCTTCCATTATCACATCTCTTCTTGCCTCTCTCTGATAAGGACTTTTGTGATTACACTGGGCCCAGTTGGATAATCCAGGATAATCTCCTTATCTCAAAATCCTGAACCCAATCACATCTGCAAAGTCCCTTTTGCTATGTATAGTTAATAGGTTCCAGGGACTAGGATGTGGACATCTTGGTGTGTATGAGTGTATGTGGAGTATCTATCATAATACTTATTTAATAAAGTGGTTAAGTTAAACTTAAGTTTAAGTAAATTTTAACAAATTAAAATCAACTCAATAAAATACTGTACAAACAGAAAGAAGAAAAATATAAATCATGGATCTACTTCTGAAAGATGAGCATAATGAACATTTCCTTCCATTTTTCTTAAAAATAAATATGTAGTTATAACCATACTATATATACAATGTGAAATCCTGTTCTTTCATTAAACATTATAATGTAGATCGTACATTGGCACATGTCTGAGCATACATTCTTATAGACTACATAATATTCCATTGAGAAGATATACCATATTTTCCTTAGGCCTTTCCTTATTTTTGGTAATTTACATTAAAAATTTTAATATAAATAACTCTGTGATAAACATTTTTGCTCATAAGAAGTTTTGTATTTGTATTTATAAGTTTTTCCTTGGGAAAGATTTCCAGATGTGGAGTTACTGAATCAAAGGCTTTTTTTCTTTTTAATAGAAAATGCTTTTCAAAGAGTTCATATCAATTTTCAGAGCCATCAGATTCCTTTGGAGGAGTCATTATTCTGCCTACCGTGGGCCTCAGGTTCCCGTCTATAAAATGAGAATAGCAATCACTACTTCACAGGTAGTTGAGAAGATAAAAGGCATCATATCTCTGAAGGAGGTTTGGTAAACAGTAGAGACCTGTGCAGGTGGTGGTTTTTGCTTTCATGACCCAAGCTCACCTGGGTGGGCAGGTCGGGAAAGGGGCTTATGCTCATGACTCAGTTGTACCACTGCTATGTTCCCTATGCATGGGTGGGAGGACACAGAGGATAGGTGGGGACAGTTTTCTGAATAGCAACTCCTTTCCTTAAGAAAGGTCCAGAAACCTATGGACAAATGTGTGGAACTGTGATTCATAACCCTCTCTGTGCAGCAGCATCAGAATCACCCATGAGCTTTTTTTTTTTTTTTTTGGCAATGGGGATTGGGGATTGAACCCAAGGTCATTCTACCCCTGAGCTACACCCCTAACCTGATTTCATTTTTATTTTGAAACAGGGTCTCAGCTAAGTTGCCGAGGCTGGCCTAGAACCTGCGATCCTCCTATTTCAGCTTCCCAAGTACTGGGATTACAGGTATGCCCCACCCTGTGAGCTTTTGAAAGGCACACATTCTTTGACCTTCTCCCCTAGAGGTTCTGGTTCAGTTATTTTGTCATGGGGTCCAGGTATCTTGCTTTGCCCAAGTTCCCCAGGTGCTTCGGGTGCAGCAGAGATGGAAGCCACTTCCCTAGGCCAGTCTGTGGGACTCCTGGGAGCAGACCCTGCCTCTGGGCAAGTCTGAACCGGGTAAGAGAAAAGGCAAGACCTAGAGCATTCACCTGGGCACACTGGCCAGTGGGAGCCGGGTGAGGAGCTCTGGGTTTCACAGGGCGGGCAGGAGGGTTTGTTCTGAGCCAACAGATGCTGCTTCCCTCAGCCCTCAAGGAGGCCAAGCCAGGCCTCTGGGCACTGCTCCTGAGCAGTGCCAGCTCTGCAGGGGAAGCACTCCTTTGGTGTTTCCTTCTGTTTTCAGAGGGGTGAGGGAGGTATAAGCAGAAAACTCCCTGATTGGCACAATCCCCCTGCCCCCACAATCTCCCAGTGAGGAGGAGGAACATTAGTCAGTCCCCTGGGGCAGAAGCCAGGTGACTGTCTAATTAGGAACAAGTAAGGGAGGTGGTGAGCAGGTAACCTTTCCTCTAGTATGGTGTTTTCTACGTTTTACTAGGATAAATGACCTCCGTTGACCAGTAAAATAGCCCTCTTGTAGTCTGAATTTCCAATTTCTAGATGTGGAAGCAGTGCCTGTGGGGGCTCTGGCTGCATTGGTGGTGGCATGGAAGTTTAGCTGCCAAATGCAGAGGCTTTAAGACTGACCCTGGGTTCTGTGGTGCAGACAGTACTCACTTCCCCCTAAGCCCTACTTGTTTTGATAGAGAGCCCTGGAACCCCACCCCCCAATCTCCCCAACACAGTGTTTATTGTGTGTCAGGCACTATGGTAATCCCTTATACCACTTACATGAATTATTTCACTTATTCCCTCGAAACAACCCTGGGAAGCAGTTCTTATCATTTCCTCCACTGTACAGATGAAGAAATAGTAGCTTCTTTGGCTGCATGATTTGCCAGTTGTTAAGAAGCTGGTGAATGGCAGGGTCAGGATTCAAGCCCAGCATCTGAGTCCAGACCTTGTTCTCCTACTACACAGCCTTTACCAACAGCTGGCCTCCTTTGGCTGCCAGGGCCCAGCGAAGAGTTGGTTGGAAGAGTGGGGCCTCTCTAGGGGCCACTCAGGGACAGGTTGACAAGGGCACAGCGCAGTGTCTGTTAAATTCTGCAGCCCCGCTTGGACTCTGAGCCCACCTGATCCCAGGCCAAGGAGACCACAGGGGCCCCCAGGGGCCCCCAGTAGATGGGCCTGGGATTGCTAATCAGGAGCTTGACATTTCTCATGTCTGGGGAGCTCTGAGTCTTCAGAGGCCACTATGGCAAAGGCTCTCCTCCCCATGCTTATCCTTTATCACTGGGCTACCTCTTCCCTCCTTCCTGCCCACACTTCACCCTTCTTTTCTTCCCCTTCCTATCCTCACTCCTCATCTTCCTCCTCCCATCCCTCTTCCTGTTCCTCTTTCTCTTCCATCTTCTGCTTCTTTTTCCTTTTCTCTCTGCCTCTTCCAAGCTGACCTTTGGCTCCTGTAAGTCTGTTTCTCTCATTCAATTAGCATTTCCCCCACCAGATTCTTTGCTGGGTGTGGAGGCTCCAGGCGGGGCTGGGAGCCCTGCCCTGCTGTGAATCAGCAGGAGGGGCTGTGTCCTGACTCTCTGCCTGGTCCTCAAGGGGGCTCTGTCTTAGAGGGTTTGGTCCTGTTCTCTCCATCTCCAGCCCTCAGCAGGACCTTACTGAATGAACTCATCGCTCAGTGCTGGGTGCAACATGACCAAAAGGTCCCAAAGCACCCATGGCCTTCCAATGTGGGGGCTTCGGCTGGCCCTGCTGACCCCTGCAGGCTTCTGGAGCTCTGTGTTGTTGCAATCTTTCTCCTGCTAGGCCACAGATTCTTTTCCTTCCCTTTGTGGGGAATGCTCTTTCATTTTTGTGCCGTTGCCAAGTTGAAGCCCAGAGAACATGGGCTGCCAAGTGATTCTGCACCGTGAACTAACCCAGCTCTCCTGTCGTTCCGACATGTCGTCCTGCTCCGGCACAATTTCTGATGTGTGTAAAGGGAGTCTACGTGGGTGTCCAGGCATGCCATGAACACAGAGCTCTGGCTTCTGGGAAGACAAGAGCAGTAGCGGCTTATATTATTTCAATTTGGAATCTGCATATGAAAATACACACTGTCCTTGGGGAGAGACTTTAATAGCTCTAATGAGCCTTTCTGCAGGTCTCCAGGGAACATCCACTAAATAAATGGCCATGCCTTAATTGGGAGTTTAGATGTGTATCTGATTTGGGCCAGATGTGCCCACTCCAGTCTCTGTCAGATACTCAAAGTCTCTCTGAACTTAAGAGATGGGGAAACTAAGGCCCTATGAGGGGAGTAGGGCTAAGTTTGTACTGCCAGAGTAACTACAAGGAACCTCTCCCTTGTTCAGGAAATCATCAAGTAGAGTGAGCGTTTAGTACATAGATTGGCCAATTTTACTGAGAAATTGCCAACCCTGTAGCCACGGGTAAGCCGTGTTGTTATATTCTTAAAGACCAGCAGGCAGGCTATCTCCTTGGCTTTACCTTCCAGATTCACAAAGATTGGGAGATAAATATTGTCCTTTAAGGGAAAAAATTGCAGATTCCCTTCAATTATTGCCAAAAGCACTGGAGGAGGAACTAATGAAAGGGGCCTCCTAGCCTGGTGTGGTGGCACACATCTGTAATCTCAGTACTTGGGAGGCTCAGACAGGAGGATTGCAGGTTCAAGGCTTCAGCAATTTAGCAAGACCCTCAGCAACTTAGCGAGACCTTGTTTCAAAATAAAAAATAGGGCTGGGGGTGTAGCTCAGAGGTAGAATGCCTCTGGGTACAATCCCCAGAACCAAAAAGAAAAAGAAAAAGAAAAAAAAAAAAGAAAAGAAAGGATAGAGAAAGAAAAGAAAGGGACTTACTGTGGGTTAAATCCATTCCCTCCAAAAGATAAATTGAAGTCCTAATCCCTGGTACCTATGAATATGACTTTATCTGGAAATAAGGTCTTTGCAGATATAATCAATTTAAGATGAGGTCATTGGGGTGGCTCTTATATAATAAAACTGGTGTACCCCAGCACCTGTCTCACCAACCCTCTTCCCCCAGGCCCAACACAGACTACCTGTCTAGTTGTATCCTGGCCATAATGGAATGTCCCAACTGACAAGGACCCTAAGCCTCAGAGCATAAGGCTCACACAGAGTAGAGGCTCACTGTGTTGGGCCCTGCATTTGTGTCCTAGGCTGCCATAATAAAGGCAAAGATTGTGGGAACACAGGGACAGATGGAGAATGCCATTGATGAGTGAGGGGAGACTGGAGTGATGAAATTGCAAGCCACGTAATGCCAAGAATTACTGACTCTATGAGAAGCTAAAAAAAGAGGCCAGGAAGGATTCGACCCAGATACTGGGAGTAAGCATGGCCCTGCCAACACCTTGATATCAAACTTTCAGCCTCCAGAAATGTGAGACAATAAATTCTTGTTTTATGCCACTCTGTTTGTGATACCCAAGGTGGGTGATAAATTCATACATATGAACTATTTGCCTTCCCAAGTGTTGACCCAGTTGCATCTTGGTGGGCTGGGAGGGAAGGCTGAGAGTGGTGATGTCAAGTTTTTCTGCATCTTCAGTGGTGAGCCCTGGCTGTTAGCATTAGCTCTTCTGGAATGGGCACTTTGCCCATACCAGCCCAGACCTTGGCTTCTGTGATGAGCACTGCATTCTTCTTCCACAGCCTCAGTTTCCTTCACTATGAAAACTTTGTGACTCAAATCCAGTCTAGGCCAGTAGGGTAGTCCCACCCTCTTGCCACAGTGAGTGGCTCAGGTAGACCAGATCTAAGCCAATTTGCACATGATTCTCCCTTGATCACAGGGGACTTGTATTGTGTAGTTGAAGGAGTTCAGCTTTCTTTCTCTGGCTAGATCTGAACAAGGAAGCACATAACCCTCAGCGCTGTTGGCAGTCTTCTTGTGACCAAGAGGAGCGCCAGCTTTAAAATGATCCTCTGAATAACAAAGAAACAGATAGATTGCCATTCTTATTGGGGTCAGATGAAATCTTAGAGTAGTTTTGATTTGCATCTCCCTGATTGCTAATGATGTTGAACATTTTTTCTTGTATCTATTGGCCATTTGTATCTCTTCTTTCGTGAAGTGTCTATTCATTTCAGCTGCCCACTTCTTGATCGGATTATTTGTTTTCTTAGTGTAGAGCCTTTTAAGTTCTTTGTATATCCTAGATATTAGACCTCTGTCAGAGGGATAGCTTGCAAATATCTTCTCCCATTCTGTAGGCTTTCTCTTTTGTTGGCAAGGATGTGGGGAAACTGGGTCTCTTCTACACTGTTGGTGGGATTGCAAGCTAGTTCAACCACTATGGAGATCAGTGT
>PVJS01054178.1:0-13049 GCA_004027185.1 Glis glis
TTGCTGAGGACCTCACTAAGTAGAGAGAGAGAGAGAGAGAGAGAGAGAGAGAGAGAGAGAGCTGAGGCTGGCCGCTTTTTATACTTTATTTTGAAACTGGGTCTCAGAAAGTTGCTGAGGACCTCACTAAGTAGAGAGAGAGAGAGAGCTGAGGCTGGCCGCGAACCCAGATCCTCTGGTCTCCGCCTCCCAAAGTACTGGGATTACAAGCGTGCGCCACCACGCCCGGCCCAAAAAGATATATTTCAAGCCAGGTGCAATGATGGGTGCCTGTAATCCCAGTATTTAGGAGGCTGAGACAGGAGGATGGCAGGTTTGGGGCCAGTGCACGGTAACTTAGCAAGCCCTTGTTTCAAAATTTAAAAATAGGGCTGTGGGTGTACCTCAAAGGCAGAACGCCCCTGGGTTCAATCGCCAATACCAAAAAAAAAAAAAAAGGAAGGGAAGAAAGGATATATTTGTAATGAGTGGCATTTTGTACATACAATCACATTGTAACTCTTGGTTACCATTCAGAAGACAGGTCTGAATTGCAAATTTCTGGATTCATTAACTACAAAAATTATCAAATTCCTGATTACACATATTAAAATTCATAGGAAAAAGGATGGCATTAAAATTAAACAAGTATGTACTTTTTTTTCCCTTCTAGACTGGATATGAAAAAAACAGAACATCAAGACAAAGTAGAGAACAAGAAAGGTAATGCCATTTCATATCACTTATTTCTTTAATTTGTAAGGTTCATATTTGATTTAAAAATACCTTTTTGAAGATTAAGAAAATTAAATTATAGTAACTATACAAAAATCAGTTTAAAATATTACATTTAGCTGTGCATTTATTTTCATTCTTGTTAGCAGTTCTGGTTTTAAGGTATATAGTTGTTATGAACCAGAATAATACATCAATTGTTTTGATTTTCTTTTTATTTGCTAGTGGCTTTTCATACCCAAATTTCAGTATTCCTGCAGCCAATGGTTTATCTTCTGGAGTAGGTGGTGGAGGTGGCCCGATGAGAGCAGAGAGAAGACGTTTTGTTGCTTCTAAACCTCCAGAGGAGGAGGTAGGGTTATATCCTTAATATTTGTAAGGTTTATTAAAAGCTTTGATGTGATAGTGGTAAAGGAAGACCTTCAGGGACTGGGTTTTGGGAGACCCAGAGCAAGAATAACCTGCCATTAAAACATTCCCTTCAAAGTCTGTTTGCAAAAACCTAACTTTATTAAATTTCTTCAATATCATAAAGTAACAACAATTACAAAACCACTGTTATTCTCAAATGAGGGAATTGCCATTGAAATTACTCGATCCTTGGGGTATTACTATATAATTTCACCTGTTTCTAAAGTTATATAAATGCTTAATACTGTGTGTATTCTTCTCATGCCCTTTTCTTCATGTTCCTCTTTTTTGTGTGTGTATGATTTGTGTTATGAAAGGAAACAGTAGTATTGGGGTGCTCTGGCATACGCTTGCTTGGTCCATAGTCTCGCCATGGATGGTTGCTGCTTTAAAGCAGCTCCCTAATAACTGTTCCCTGGTTCCTGCCACGGAAGGTCGCTGCACTAGGCAGCTTCCTGATCAATAGTCTTCTCGTACGATACTGACACGAAGTCTGATATAATAATTTGGAGAGAATTTAATAATTGGGGGAGTCAGGGAGGAGATCCAATATGACAAATTCTCCTGCCTTATGTAGTCAAGGCCTTTCTTATATAGAGGTTCAAACAAAGCAAATGGGAAGAAGATCACAAGTTAAGACCAGGGAGTGGCAAACACAAGTTAAGACCAGGGAGTGGCAAGGTGAATGTTTCAGGGAGAATAGGAGGTCATCAATGTCCACCTTTTGGTCCCATCCGGTCCAAGGAAGCTTGACTGCGTGTGACGATTTCCACTTAGCATTGTACCGTGTACATGGTTAAGCTGGTCTGTCTGTGTGTGTGTGTGTGTGTGTGTGTGTGTGTGTGTGTGTGTGTGTTTCTGGTAATTGAATCCAGGGGCATTTTACCTCCCAGCTATACCACCAGTCCTGTTTTTATTTTTTATTTGGAAACAGGATCTCACTAAGTAGCTGAGGCTGTCCTTGAACCTGTGATCTTCCTGTCTCAGCCTCCCAAGTACTGAGATTACAGGTGTGCGCCACCATGCCCACCTTTTAATTATGCACTTTTTAATCTGCCTGTGTGCAATATTTTCCCTAGGGTATTTACCTAGGAATGAGATTGTTGGGTTATAGGGATGACATAAAACTTCAAATGTAGTAGATGTTGTCATATTACTCTTCAAGGTAATTTTGCAATTTAACACTTCCACTTGACAGTAGGTAGATCTACTTTTTCTTTTTTTTTTTTTTGGTAGTACTGGGGATTGAACCCAGGGTGTTCTACCTCTGAGCTCCACCCCCAGCCCAATTTTTTATTCTTTATTTTGAAACAGGGTCTCAGTTAAGTTGCAGAGGACCTCACAGGTTGCTGAGGCTAGCCCTCAGGCTGCCATCCTCCTGTCTCATCCTCCCAAGTTCTGGGATTACAAGCGTGCGCCACTGCCCAGCTCAGTCTACTTTTTCTTTAGCTTTACTAGTACTTGATAATTGTTGACTTTTGAATTGTTGCCAATATGATGGATGTGATGTGAAATGATGTATCATTAGAGTTTCATTTTACATGTCCTTGTTTACTTGGGGAGGCATCTTTTTGGTATGCTTTTTCGCCTTTTGGATTTTTCTTTTTCTTTATCCATTTTTTCTATGGGATTATTTTGTTAATTAGGAAGAATTTCTTATCCTAACCTTCAATGTTTGCAAAAGATAGGGACTAATTAAAGATTTGTCATCGCTCTATTTTTTCATTACAAGTTTCATTTCAGTGTTTTTATAAATGATTTTAGCCAAGCTAGATCATTTAAACTTTTTTTTTTTTTGGCGGTTACTGGGGATTGAACCCAGGAGCATTCTACCTCCGGGCTACACCCCCAGCCCGATTTTTTATTCTTTATTTTGAAACAGGGTCTCATTAAATCGTGGAGGGCCTCACTAAGTAGCTGAGGCTAGTTATGAACCAGGATCCTCTGGTCTCAGCCTCCCAAGTACTGGGATTACAAGCATGTGCCACCACGCCCGGCTAAACTTTTTTTTTTTTTAAGGTGAGATTTACTTAGCTCACTAGATCATTTAACCTTTGGTAAATAATGCTTTCATTTGTCATTTCTTTTTAAATCAAATTTCATTTGTATCCTTATTGACCCTTAAACAATTTATTTTTAAATCTAACACTTGTGTTGACTTATGAATTCATGTTTTGACTGAAGTTGTTGGATGTATTAGTGTTACTTTCCTTCATGTCTATTGATATTTTGCTTTTCAGGCTTTGAGGGTTGCTTTGTTTTGTAGTAGTGCATCTGGCTCACCTGATCATGACTTCTTTGGCAGTTTGGACTTCCTGCCATACAGCCTGCCTTCTTATGGCCGTTGGGATTTTGCTGAGGGCCTTGGCTCAGTTACTGGTCTGGAGGCTTTTCCCCTTAGGTGCTGCTTGGTGTGCTGCTCCTGAAGGGTTGGGAAGGGAGGGAATACGTTAGTGTATTCTCCCATGTTGAAAGAAAACTTGAGTCTTGAATGCCATTGATCATACAGTAATTTTCTAGTAAATCAGTGTTTTTTGGCTAAAACTTTTATGTAGACTATTAAGTTACATTTAAGAAATAGGTTGTTTGCCTGGGAATGTAGCACAGCGGTAGAGCAATTGCTTAACGTGCTTGAGGACCAGTACAGCCCATGTTGAAGTACATACCTGAAACCAGTTGTCTTACATTCTATAAATCAGTTACTATCTGATGTAGCATAAGCATATTTATTTAGACAAACTTTTATATTGTTTGATAATATTTGTGTCCCTACCTTTTCTTTTTTTTTTTGGTTGTACTGGAGATTGAACCCAAGGGCATTCTACCTCTGAGCTGCTCTTTCAGCCCTTTTTATTTTGAAACAGGGTCTTGAAAAGTTAGGATGTACTGGCCTCAAATCTGCAAGCCTCCTGTCTCAGCCTCCCATGTATTGGGATTACAGGTGTGTGTCATCGTGCTCGGCTGACCCCCTACCTATTCTAAAGTTAACTTATCGCATATGAGGAAACAGTAGCTTGATTTGGTATATGCCAGATGACAAATTATGTAGAGTTTTCTTTGCTTATTTCCCTTCAGTTTCAGGGTTTTTTTTTTTTTGCGGTACTGGGGATTGAACCCAGTGGTATTCTACCTCCGAGCTAAACCCCCAGCACTATTTTTTATTCTTTATTTTTTATTTTTTATATTTTATTCTTTATTTTATTCTTTATTTACTAAGTTGCGGAGGCCCTCACTAAGTAGTTGAGGCTGCCGCAAACCCGGATCCTCCGGTCTCAGCCTCCCAGGTACTGGGATTACAAGTGTGTGCCACCACACCTGGCCACTTTCAGTTTTTTTATGATAAAATTTCTAAGATCTTAACCAGAATCTCAGGTTGATATCTGTAGCTTAATTTTAGCTGTCTTATAGATGTGTTTAATGTGACTTAGCTATATCTTGATAGTTTGGGGTTTTATTTATTAACTTGCTTTTGCTCTTATTGTCTGGTATACTAACTGAAGAGCTTGATGAGAGCCCACGTCTTTATTATCACCTCCTCTCCTCTCATGGACCCTCTCCATTCTGGCCAACTGCCAATTTCACATCCCGGGATGTCCCACCCCATGCTTTCCGTCCCTGGTTCTTTTCCACATTGGAGGTATTAGTCTCCATATTTCTGAGGGAGAGAGGTACTAATGGGATGGCTGCCCACATTTTCTGCCCACTTTGTTTTTTACTTGGATAAAATAGGTTTGTTTGTTTGTTTGTTTTGCAGTACTGGGGATTGAACCCAGGGGCATTCTACGCCCGGCTTATTATTTGTATTATACCTGTATTATGACAGCCTGTAAAACCCTCAAAATACTTTGTTTTATGTAGCTATTTGAATTTTAAAAAATCAAAGAAGCTGGGTGTTGTGGCACATGCTTGAAATCCCAGTACTTGGGAGGCTAAGACGGGAGGATCCGGGTTCATGGACAGCCTTAGTAGCTACTTAGTGAGGCCCTCTGTAACTTAGTGAGACCCTGTTTCAAAATGAAAAGAATAAAAAGTAGGGCTGGGGGTGTAGCTCAGAGGTAGAATGCCCCTGGGATCCATACCCAGTACCGCAAAACAACAACAACAAAAAACAAAACAAAAGAACAATGTTTTGTGTTTGCTTACATGTTCTCCATTTCTTTTTGATATCTGAGTTTCCATTTGGTATAATTTCTCTTCAGCCTGAGGAACTTGTGTAGCAGGGTTTATGGTAAGAGATTTTTAGTTCTATTTTATCTGAAAAAAAAACCCAGAAAATGTCTTTATTTTGCCTTTGATTTTTGGATCAACCTAAGAGTTGTACAGTAAAGTGCATCCTTTTGAAGTATTCAAATTGTTTTAGCTGGCAGTGAACTTAGCTGAATTCAAATTCTATCTCCTATGTGGTGGACTCTGTCTACTACATGAAACTCTAGTTTTACTTGGTTGCTTGGTGACTGTGGTACATCTTTGTAGTTTAGAGGTCCAGGAGAGATTTGAGGGGTTTATATTCAGACTTTGGGGCTCCCTTTTTGTGGATCTTTGTTTTTGCATCTGTCTCATTTTCTAGCTGCTGTGGTCACTCCAGATTGTCTTCTGGTTCCTCACCTCAAAGGTTTGCAGTTTTCTCTCAGAATTTCAATTGTCCATCATCACTAACAGGAAGCTTACTTAATGCTTTCCCTCTTCCAAGTACCGTTTCCCATCCAGTTTCTCCTTGCATTTAGTTGCCTCTTGTGTTAACAGATTTTTTTGTTAATATTTTTAATATTTTCCCCCAGAGTTTATAATTTTCTGTTAGAGCATCGGTCAGATATAAGCTTCTAGTAGAAATGAAACAGTTTTTGTATTTTCTTAATCTGGATCATTGGAGACTTCAGGTGCACTTTGTTCTGTTGGGTGAAAACCAAAGTGGTTCACCAGACTCACCAGGGTTCATCACCAGGGTTCTGATGATGATTAAGTGCATGTTTAAATGCCAAGACCAGACTTAATTTTATGTTTTTTTTTTTTTTTTTTTTTTTTTGCGGTACCGGGGATTGAACGCAGGGGCGTTCTACCTCCGCGCCACGCCCCCGGCCCTATTTTTTCTATGCTTTATTTTTGAAACCGGGTCTCACGAAGTTGCGGAGGGCCTCGCCAGGTAGAGAGAGAGAGAGAGAGAGAGAGGAGAGAGGAGAGAGAGAGAGATTGATCGCACGCGCATGCGCGCTGAGGCTGGCCGCGAACCCGGATCCTCCGGTCTCCACCTCCCAAAGTACTGGGATTACAAGCGTGCGCCACCACGCCCGGCTTAATTTTATGTTTTATATTATTACCACAACTGTGATATAGGGTAAGAATCTTTTCCCACTTGTTCTTATCAATTATAAAATTGCTGCTGAGGGTAGTTAGGTTTTCAAAGTCACATAGCAGTTGGTGACACTGAAGGGATTCAAATCTTGGTTTTTTCTTAATTTTTGAGTCCACATTGTTAATATTGCATGGTGCTACCTTCTTTCTTTTCTAAATTTACCTGTGACTTCATCAGTTCTACCTGAAAATAGAGATAAAAGAATAACATGAGTGATAACATATATCATTATAAAACATGTTGTGTTTTAGGAAATGGAAGTACCAGTATTACCGAAAATATCCCTACCGATCACCAGTTCTTCACTGCCTACCTTCAATTTTAGTTCCCCTTCAATCACGAATTCTTCTACATCACCCATCAGTCCTTCTCAATCATTAACAAATAAGGTACAGACCATTGTATAAATGAGCTGATTTTTGTTTTTATTCTTTATTTTTTAAATGTAACATTCTTTTTCTCTGGAAATTAGTTTTCGCCATGGAAAGTAATAACAGCAGATGGAAGTGAAATGGTGTTTTACTCTTAGAAAATGTACAAATACCTTATATACAATAAATGGGAGTATTCTCTTAACTCTTGTGTGGTGCATTAAAGAAAGATAATTTTAAGTTTTTTTGCAAACAGTATTTCCAGTAAATTTTTTTTGGTAGGAATAGATGTATGTTTTTACTTCTTACGTAAGCTTAACATCTTTTTCTGTTCACGGTACTAGGGATTGAACCCAGGAGCATTCTACTTCCGATCTACACCCGCAGCCCTATTTTTTTTTTATTCTTTATTTTGAAACAGGGTCTCACTAAGTAGCTGAGGCTGGCCCCGATCCCAAGATCCTCTGGTCTCAGCCTCCCAAGTTCTTTTTTTTTTTTTTTTTTTTTTTGGTGGTACGGGGAATTGAACTCAGCTGCATTCTACCTCCGAGCTACACCCCCAGCCCTATTTTTTATTCTTTATTTTTAAAACAGGGTCTCACTAAGTTGCAGAAGGCCTCACTAAGGAGCTGAGGCTGGCCTCGAACTCGGATCCTCCAAGTCTCAGCCTCCCAAGTTCTGGGATTACAAGCGTGCGCCACCACACCCGGCTGCTTAACATCTTTTTAATCTGCTCCTGAGTTTTTTTTGTTGTTGTTTTCTTCCTCTTTTTCTAAACTTATTTTTATAGATGTTACTTTTCTCCATTAGGCAAATATTCACCTCTAAGATTGTATATATTCCCATTCCAAGAGGAAGCCAGATTTTTTTATGCTTTTATTGGTGCATTATAGTCTCACATCATAATGTAGTTCATAGTGATAGTGACATACATGCACACAGCACTTGGTGGGCTTTCCCCCAGAAGCCAGATTTTATTGTAGTTTACTGTTCAGTGTTTTTCAGAAGTTAAGGTGATTTTTAAGTCTAAGAGCAAAATGAATGCTTTTAGTTTCATTGAAATAATTTTCTTAAGGTCTGTTTTACTGTCAATTTCTTCTTCTAAATAGCTCTTTTTGTGTCATTTCTTAATAATTTGGAAAACCAGGTACAAATGACCTCTCCAAGCAGCACTGGCAGTCCCATGTTTAGATTTTCATCTCCGATTGTAAAATCTACTGAGGCAGATGTACTACCTCCATCATCTGTAAGTAGCAAGCAAGGACATTTCATATTTATTGATTTTGTGTGTGTGTGTGTGTGTGTGTGTGTGTGTGTGTGTGTGTGTGTGGGTGTGTGGTACTGGGAATTGAACCCAGAGGCATTCTACCTCCGAGCTACATCCCCAGACCGATTTTATTTCTTATTTGGAATCAGGGTCTCACTAGGTTGCTTGAGAACCTCACTAAATTGCTGAGGCTCTCCTTGAACCTGTGATCCTCCAGTCTCAGCCTCCCAAGTACTAGGATTACAAGCATGCGCCACCACGCCCGGCTCATATTTATTTATTTTTTTAAACTCTTGTATTTTTAGCAAATGTAAGCTGCCATTGGTAGTAGAAACATTATTTTTCTTTCAACTTAAAAAAATATTTGCTGTACTGAAAACGTAAATGAACAGTTGTATCTTATTCTCTTATATACACACATATGTACGCACATGTGTTTTCTCCTGTACCACTTGACAGTTAAAATGTAGACATCTTGAGCCGGGCATGGTGGTGCATGCTTGTAATCCCAGTACTTGGGAGGCTGAGACGGGAGGATTGCAGGTTTGCGGCCAGCCTCAGCTACTTAGGCCCTCCGCAACTTAGTGAGACCCTGTTTCAAAATAAAGAATAAAAAATAGGGCTGGGGGTGTAGCCCAGAGGTAGAATGTCCCTGGGTTCAATCCCCTGTACTGCAAAAAAAAAAAAAAAAAAATGCAGACATCTTGATATTCTCATAATACCTCTCCATGTATCCTGTAAGAAAAAGAACGTTTCTTTATATCTATTCAATATAGTTATCATACTCAAGAAAGTTAATATGGTATTATAATAATATAGTCCATGTTCACATTTCACACCATCCCCAGACTCTCACTTAATTGGTGTTTATTTTCTTGGTTCTAGATCAGTTAAAAAGACTAGGACCTAATCAGCTAAGTCCTATTGAACATAATGTATTCTTTGATTAAGAAACATTTTAGACAATAATACATATATTTAATGTTTAGGTTGTCCCACATTTAGCATATAATTTTAACATGTTGCCTTCCAGTTTTGACTGTCCTTATTTTTGTCACAACTGGGTGTTACAGATCAAATATAATTTCCCTGCTGCATGCCCGCAACCCATCAGTTGTCCACAAAGTCATATTTTTTATTATAAAATGGCATTCAAAAACTCAGAACTGGGCATTAGAAGCACACCATTATTTTATGTACAATTTTTGTTTGTTTGTTTGTGTTTGTTTTTGTGGTATGGAAGATTGAACCTAGGGGCATTCTACCTCTCAGCCACACTCCCAGCCTTGTTTTATTTTTATTTTTTTTATTTTGAAACAGGGTGTCAACTAAGTTGCTGAGGGTCTCGCTAAATTGCTGAGGCTGGCCTTGAACTTGTGGTCCTTCTGTGTCAGCCTCCAAAGTACTGGGATTATAGGCGTGTACCACGCTCAGATTATATACTGTTTTGAAAGAAAAAAAATGCCTAAGAAATTTAAAAATGCTTTTAGACTGTAACATGCCATTCATTATAGGGCAAGTCTCAGTTTTATTGTTTATTTTGCGGTTCTGGGGTTGGAACCCAGGCCCTCACACATGCTAGGCAAGTGTTCTACCACCAAACTATACCCAGCCCTATTTATTTTTTGAGACAGGGTCTTGTCATGTTGCACAAGCTGGTCTTGAACTCCTGGGTTCAAACTATCTTCCTGCCTCAGCTCCCCTAATGCTGGGATGATAGGTGTGCATCACAGTGCCTGGCTTAAGAATTCCAATTTTAGAGATTATAAAATGTGAAAAACTGTGTGTATTATTGAGAATAGATGAAATTTAATGGGTTTTTTTTTTTTTTTGCTTGTTATGCAACTAAGCTCTTTGTTTAGGAATAAATTCACAATTAAAGGATACCTTTTCTCTTTACAGATTGGATTTAAATTTAGTGTGCCTGTTGCTAAAACAGAACTTTCTGGCTCTAGTAGTACTTCAGAACCAGTTATAAGTAGTTCAGGTAAGTAAAAATTTCTTGTAAGTTTTTGCAAAAAAAAAAAAATTAGTATACTTTAGTATTTCAGATCTTTCACCTTTGATAATTCCTCTAAATGTTTTCACTAGAATGAAATTAGCTCTGAAAAGCAAGCAGAAGCTATTACCTTTTCATCAATACCTTATATTAATTTTCTTCAGAGATACTTAGTTATTACAGTTTTGAGCAGAATATTCATAATATAGCAAATTTATCCACTGTCTATGTTTAGTCAAAATAAGATGACAAGGTTGTTATAAATGAAGTCTCATTATAAATTTTTAAGGGTTGTCTACATTATAATTGTGGCAGACATCTCATTTCTAGGTGTACAGTTTAATTCAAAATAATTTTTATTTGTAAGTATTAAGCTGGCCTGTGCAGTTGATGATACATAATTTTTGAACTAAAGATAGCAATATCATTGAGAGAAAGAAGTGAGTAATCAGATAAGAGGATTTTATTGTGGTGGTGGTTTTCTTTCCATTGTTCAGGAAATGCAGAAACACTTGGATTGAGTCACTCAGGTCAAGCATTTTGAAGAATGGCTTCTTTTTTTTGAGGTACCAGGGATTGAACCCAGGGGCTTTCTGTCTCTGATCTCCACCCCCAGCCGTATTTTTAATTCTTTATTTTGAAACAGGGTCTCACTAAGTTGCGGAGGCCTCACTAAGTAGTGGAGGCTGGCTGCGAACCCAGATCCTCCTGTCTCAACCTCCCAAGTACTGGGATTACAAGTGCATGCCACCACGCTGGCTCAAAGAATGGCATTTTGCCCAAGAAACAAAGAGCAAGTGCAAGCTTACAGGAGCAAGAGAAAAAGCACCTCTTACTTTGAGAACTACAAATAAGTTGTCATGAAGTTAAGAGAAGTAGCTTAAATTGTAAAAATCCTTTAATGCTATTGCTAAGGAATTGGATTTTTTTCTGAATTTAGTAGGTGGAGACATTGAATTTTTCAAGGGTTTAAGGATGGGTGTGAGGTATAGTGAGGGAAGTGAGTTGATTGAGAGTGTAGGTAGAAGCATGAGGTGTTTTAGGTAGCAAAATCAGTTGGGAATGGATTCCCTATCCAGAAGTGGTTTTCAAACAGCTATTGAGTTTTGAAAGATAGGTCCTTTCTTAAAATATATTTAAAAGAAGAAGCAAAAAACCGGGTTATTGGGTTTTGATGGTTTGGCAGATAAGAGGATAGATTGTCAGAGCAATCCAAAAATAAGAATTTGCCTGATGTGTTTGTGGTACTATTTTTTATTAGATCTAACAGCCCTATGCATTAGAAAGTAGCAATTTCAGTTGTACCTCTTACCAGTTATTTTTTTCTTAATGTTACTATGGATTCCAGAGGATTAAACCTTGGATTAACCAATTTCATGACAATATGAGGAAAGGCATAAAATTCTAATTTTTACTAATGCCTTCGTAACAGTTTGTTAAAGCAGCTTTGTATTCCATGGCATCTCAAGAAATTACCCAGATTTTTGGACTTGATTTTGCATGCACTTAGGAGTGGTGTCTATAGAGTTGTGTGTTCTCATTTTAACACCTCTGGTTCTCACCACTTTTCCTCTAAAAGAGCAGATTGAATATGTGGAAGTTATGATTAATTATTTTGTGACAAGAGCTAATTTTTCCATTATATTCTCTTTCTGTCTGAGTATACTCTGGTAATCCTAAAAGTTTACCTTATATCTTTGAAAGATTTACCTTATATCTTTGAAAGATACAGGGTAAACTTTATATCATTTTTAAGTGTGTTTAACTCAAGGGTCCAGTGCTCTTTCTTGGCATAATATGTTTCATAATTTAAAAAATTACAGCTCAAGATATTACTGCAGTGAACAGCACAAGCTGTAAGAAGCAAGATGAAGATTGTGAGGGCCCTTTTAGACCTGCAAAGATCCTGAAGGAAGGAAGTGTTCTAGATATTCTGAAAGGCCCTGGTAAGATTAACGGCTGCCCTTGAGATAGTAAAAAAATCTTGTTAATTAAAAACTCTTGATTTCATTTCAATGTTATCTGTGTTATAATTTAGGTGTTTAAAAACTACAACTAGTTTGATAGGACATTGAATTTTGATTGTAGATATAGTGAGATGTTATTCTTTTAAGGGAAATATCTTAGTAATACTTTGGATTTCAAGGACTCTATATTAGTAATGAAATCTCTTTAAGAGGCAAGTATAGAAAAAAATGAATTATCTATTAATGAGATAGGTCAGTATTGAGTAAGAGTTGAATAAATCTTATAATATACCTAATTATGTCTTTCTCTGATGAGATCATTGAACTGCCTTCTCACATTATCCTTCAGTTTGGTATGTATGGAACAAGGCCAGATTTGCACAGTGGTACCACATACATATGTAAGGGACAGTACTCAAAATAAGACTTGAAGGTCAGTAGTTAGTATAATGATGCTTATTTTAAAATCAACGTAGTATCTGTATTTATTATAAGGGTATAGTATTATAATTTCATGCATGTATACAAATGTGTAATGAACAAACCAGGTTAAAGTAGGTAAAATAGTTTGAAGGGGATTAATAGAAATTCTCAAATAGGGATCAATTTTCAGTTTGAAATCAAAGAGGATGTTTACAGTTTCAATTGTGATGTGTAGTACAAGAATATAAGACTGTTTAAAAGGTAACCTATTAGGTCAGAAAGAATTTTAAATTTACCCAGAAGATGTGTTCATGTGTTGCAGGATAGGTTTTTTTTTTTTTTTTGGTGGTACTGGGGATTGAACCCAGGGGCATTCTGCCTCTGAGCTACACCCCCAGCCCTGTTTTTTATTCTTTATTTTGAAACAGGGTCTCGCTAAGTTACAGAGGGCCTCACTAAGTAGTTGAGGCTGGCAGCGAACCCGGATCCTCCTGTCTCAGCCTCCCAAGTACTGGGATTACAAGCGTGCGCCACCACGCCCAGCTAG
>PVJS01054179.1:0-13051 GCA_004027185.1 Glis glis
GTAGCGGCGGCCGCGGCGGCGGACGCGCCAGTCCCAAGGCCAGCGGGTCCGAGGCGCAGCCCGATCCCGCCATGGAACAACCCAGGAAGGCGGTGGTGGTGACCGGTACGCGGCGGGGCGGAGGGGCGGCCCGGGCGGGGGCGCAGGTGGTCCCACATTGGGAGGATGTCATGGCCCGGGGAGCCCAGCGCAGCCCCGGCGACCCGAAAGTGCTGGAGGAGGCGCCTCTGCGGTCCGGGGCCGGGTCGGCTGCCAGGGACTTGGGGGAGCAGGAGTGGGTTCCTCAGGCGACCCTAGGCACCTACCCAGGGGGCTGGACCGGACTCTGCCTTCCTGCCCCGCAGAGATTAGGCCTGTCCCTACCCCAGGCCCCTGGGGACAAAGGCTGATCTGAGGGCAGGAAGTGTCCCCGTGACAAATGAAGCTCCCTGCGCCCTGAGTTAATGGGGGGCTTCTCCCTCGGGGCAGGGGCAGGTGGGGTTCCAGGACCGCGGGCGCCGGGTCTCTCCTGGCTGTCCCGGGGACTGTCTGAACCAGAACCTTTTCTGCCTGGGCCGTTTGTGGGTGCGCTGATTCCCCTGAAATCAACTGTACCTCCTGGCTGAGTCTCCGCTTGGTTGGGGGGGCACTCGGCTCGTCAACTTCCGCCAGGCCTCAGAGTGGGGGGTCATTCCGACCTGCCGTCTATAGGGGAGCGAGTGGGAAACTGGAAGAACCTTCCAACAGGTGTTTCCTGGTCCAGGGAGGTGGCGCTGCTCCTGTAATTCCCAGAAAATTTTAAGAAGTCACCCACCTGCCTAACCAATGTGGAGTGTTCCCACCCTATGTCCCGTTATTTATTCTACAACTCACTAAGCAGGTGATAAATTGGACATTTTCCTTTTATGAGATCATTACATTTTCATGGTATTCATTTTGCAGAAAGGGAAACCAAGGCTCACAGAGGTAATGCGTTTGTAAGTGGTTGAGCTGGGACTCAAAGAATCCATGGGGAAGGAGGGAATCAGCAGGTCCCCTTCTGAGCTGCTGCCCTTACCTGCTGTCCCAGGGCATGGGTACCTCCCATGACATCACGTGGGATGTGATTTGACTGGCCCACACTTTTGGAGGCGTTTATTTTATTTTTGTGGTGCTGGGGATTAAACCCGAGGGCATTCTACCTCTGAGCTACACCCCCAGAGCTTTTTTTCTTTTTTTCAGTACTGGGGATTGTATCCAGGAGCATTTTACCTCTGAGCTATACCCTCAGCCCTATTTTTTATTCTTTATTTTGAAACAGGATCTCACTAAGTTGCGGAGGGCCTCACTAAGTAGCTGAGACTGGCCGCGAACCTGCGATCCTCTTGTCTCAGCCTCCCAAGTACTGGGATTATAAGCGTGTGCTACCACACCCGGCTCTCCCAGAGATTTTTATTTATTTATTTTATTTTGAAACAGTTTCACAAACTTGCTGAGGACCTCACTAAGTTGCTAAGGCTGGCCTCAAACCTGCCATCAGCCTCCCAAGTACTGGGATTACAAGCAGGTGCCACCACACCCTATGTTTATTTTTAAGGTAGTATGACCCAGTGATTAGAAGAGGGCTGCTGAGGCTGTGGGCTCTCACAGATCTGGGTTCGAATCCCAGCACTTCCACCTTCTTGCTGTGTGACCTTGGCCACTTGCCTTCACCTCTCTGTGCCTCGATTTGCTCTTGCTAATTAGGCCCAGGAGACACCCTTGTCTAAAAGGGGACATTGTGAGGCCAAATGCCACGTCACACAGATCACTTAGCAGATCCTCAGGCCACTGTCTCTGCTGGAGTTAGACCTGGCAGGGAGCAGGGTGGCTGGGTACTGTTTGGACAGGTTGGCCTGGGAAAGACCCACACACATCCCAGGAGGGCCATTCCTCATCCGGTGGCAATTCTTGGAGCGCTCAGGGCCTTGTATTTCTGGAGTCAGAGGAGACACATAGCACAAAGACAGTGATAAAATAATTATAGGTGAGCCGGGGATGGTGGCAGACGCTTGTAATCCCAGTACTTGGGAGGCTGAGACAGGAGGATCGCAGGTTCGCGGCCAGTCTCAGCTACTTAGTGAGACACTCCACAACTTAGTGAGACCCTGTTTCAAAATAAGGAATAAAAAATCAGGCTGGAGGTGTAGCTCGGAGGTAGAATGTCCCTGGGTTCAATCCCCACTACCACACACACACAAAAATAATAATAATTATTATTATTATAGGTTGTTAGGGCATGGCGGCACATCCCTGTAATCCTAGTACTTGGGAGGCTGAGACAGGAGGATCACAGATTCAAGGCCAGCCTCAGCAACTTAGTGAGGTTCTCAGCAACTTAATAAGACCCTGTTTCCAAATAAAAAATAAAATAGGTCGGGGGGGGGTATAGCTCAGGTAGCCCCTGGCTTCAGTCTCCAGCACCACACACACACACACACACACACACATAATAATAATAATAATTATAGATTGGTTCAAGGGTGGTGGAAGAAATTGAGAAAAGGCCATTTTTCTTCTAGGCAAAAGGAGGCTGCAGGCCCTGTGCTGGGCAGGAGGGTCAGGCTGAGACAGGGAAGGACATGTGGGTGTCATTTGAAGGCAGGCAGGTGGCGGAGGGGCTCCTTCAGGTCACCTCAGGACTCGGGACCAGGTCCTAGGCTTTCACAGGTGGTGCGTCCCAGGTGGAGACAGAGCCCTGGCTCAGGGCACTCTGGGTAACACATTGCTCTTGATGTTCTTTCAGGGTTCGGCCCTTTCGGGGAGCACACGGTGAATGCCAGCTGGATAGCAGTTCAGGTAACTCAGATCTGGGGGTAGGAGGCGGCCTGCAGCCAGGAACGCGCACTGACAGTGGCACCCGAGACAGTCTGGGGCCTATGTGAGCCGCGCGGCCTCTCACGCGGAGGCTGCGGCTCGCGCTGGTTGTGCGCCTGCGTCTTTCCAGGCCCAGCACTTGACTTGTCCAGGTCCTCTCCGCCTGGCTGTTATTCTTGTGCCCACTTAATAATGGAGGTGGGAACTGAGGCCCGGAGCAGAGATGGAAGGAGTGACCTGAAGCCTCACCCCCAGACCCTAGCGAGGGGCTGCAGATCTGGGGTGGCGGTCCCGCATGAGTATAAATGTCGCTGGTTTCCAGGCAATGTCGTTGCTTAGGTGGGGCTGACTCCTATTTCACACGGGGGAATCACCCAAATGTGTTATATTTCTCCTTTACGTCAGAAATCTTTTGCAAGCTGGACGTGGTGGAGCACACCTGTAATCCCAGTACTTGGGAGGCTGAGACAGGAGGATCGCAGGTTCAAGACCATCCTCAGCAATTTAGTGAGACTCTCATCTACCTAGGGAGACCCTGTTTCGAAATAAAAAAAATAAAAAGGGCTGGGTGTAGCTTGGAGGTAGAAAGCCTCTGGGTTCAATCCCAAGTACCACCAAAAACAACAACAAAAAAAAGTTTGCATTTACTGAGACAAACTGGGAGCGGATTTTGGTGTCTAGACAATTCCAAGCTAATTCCCTGATGTGTTTTGGCAGGTGTTTCCTGAGGTCTGGGGCTTGGGAGACCAGATGGGGACCTGGGGGTGTTTTAACCTCAAGGGAGGGGGACAGTGACCCTCACTGTCAGTTCCCAGCAAATGGGGGAGGAAAAAAAAATCTGCGTGCGGAGGCAGGGAGGGGCGGGTGTCTCCGCCAGTGTCGTGAGCAGGGTAGGCAGCCCCAGAACCTTCCCAGTTTCTTTGCCAGATGGAGCGTTTGGAGAGAGAGACTGGGGAACAATGAGCAGGGAGAAAGGGAGAGATGTTTTCTCCATATATAAATCAGCCCATTAGCCGCCTGATTTAAAGGATTCCCTGTTTCCCACCGCAGACCCCTGGATTTGGAGAAAAATCCAGCTTGAAATCTGAGCATGTTGATTCCCAGCTGCCTCCCCCCCCAGACCTCAAAGTCTCAGCCGCTTCCCCCACCCCTTTTTTTCTCCACCCCACTTTGCGAGCAGGACGGAAGGCCAGGGTCCCGGGACCCTGCAGATGGGAGCGTGTCCAGGGTCCTTCCTGCACACCCGCTCCCCGAAGCCCCAGACAAAAAGAAACAGCGTGTTTCTGAAGACTTGTGTGCCTGGCTTTGTGGGAGTTTCAGACAGGAGCCTTCACGGGGCTGAGTGGACACAAAGCCCAGTGTCTGAATTCCAGGGCCCCAGACACTGCGATCTGCATCTAAATAGGAGAAAAATCAATTAAACAATCTTTGGAAATCCCCCTGAGCTCTGGGGCTCCGGAGGATGGCAGCTTTTCATCTTGTGGTTGGGGGGGTACCCCTTTCCACTTGGCTCCCCATCTCTCTCAACCGGACTGTCCATTTTCCACTCTGTTCCTGAAATTTATGAAATAAGAAGAGAGGATTCTCCACTGTTCCCTGGACTAAAAGATGCCAACCTTCTCAGATCAGATTGTTGCCCTTAAAACAACAACAAAAAATGAGCTGGGTGTGGTGGCACATGCCTGTCATCCCAGTACTTGGGAGGCTGAGACAGGAGGATTGCAGGTTCGAGGCCAGCCTCAACAACTTAACTAGGTCCCTCAGCAATTTAGTGAGACCTTGTTTCAAAATAAAAAATAAAGCTGGGCATGGTGGTGCACACCTGTAATCCCAGTACTTGAGAGGCTGAGACAGGAGGATCACAGGTTGAAGACCAGCCTCAGCAACCTAATGAGACCCTGTTTCAAAGTAAAAAAAAAAAAAAAAAAAAATGGGGCTGGGCATGGTGGAGTATGCCTGTCATCCTAGGACTTGGGAGGCTGAGACAGGAGGATTGCAGGTTCAAGGCCAGCCTCAGCAACTTAGTGAGGCCCTCAGCAACCCAGTGAGACCCTCTTTCAAAATAAAAATAAAATAGGGCTGGGGGTATAGCTCGGAAGTAGAATGCCTCTGGGTTCAATCCCCAGTACCAAAAATAAATAAATAAATATAGGGCTGGGGATGTGGCTGGGAGGGAGAATAACCCTGGGTTCAAACAAAACAACCCCAAAACACTGGAGCCCAACGTGTATACACACTGAACACACAGGTCAGTGTAATCAATGAAGTTTTACATATGTGCACGCCTGAGTCCAGATCAAGGTCTAGAACATTCTCTTATTCACCCATGTGGATTCCACCAAGCCCCTGTGCCCTTTCCCAGTCGCTCCCCATGCCCCAGGTATGAAACTGCGTGGACTTGTTCTCTGCTTAGTGAGTTCTGCCTGTTCTGCAGCCTGGCACCTGCGGAGTGACACCATGACCCGGCCTTGGGCTCTGGCACCTTCTGCAGATGCCCAGCATCTGTGGGATCTGCCCTGGGGTGCAAGCAGCTGCCCGCTGTGGGCTCTTTTTTGTGGTCCCAGATGAAGGCAGATTTACCTGTTAAAAATGTGTCCCTTGGCCGGGCGTGGTGGCACATGCTTGTAATCCCAGTACTTGGGAGGCTGAGACAGGATACGGGTTCGTGGCCAGCCTCAGCTACTTAGTGAGGCCCTCCACAACTTAGTGAGACCCTGTTTCCAAATAAAGAATAAAAATAGGGCTGGGGGTGCAGCTCGGAGGCAGAAAGCCCCTGGCTTCAATCCCCAGTACAGCAAAAAAAAAAAAAAAAGTTTCCCTTAGCTGGGCATGGTGGCACAAGCCTGTCATCCCAGCACTTGGGAGGTTGAGGAAGGAGGATTGTAAGTTCGAGGCCAGCAGTGCACAGTAACTTAGCGAGACCCCCTTTCAAAATGAAAAATGAAGCCAGGCGTGGTGGCGCACGCTTGTAATCCCAGTACTTGAGAAGCTGAGACTGGAGGATCCGGGTTCGCGGCCAGCCTCGGCTACTTTAGTGAGGCCCTCCGCAACTTAGTGAGACCCTGTTTCAAAATAAAGAATAAAAAATAGGGCTGGGGGTGTAGCTCGGAGGTAGAATGCCCTGGGTTCAATCCCCAGTACTGCAAAAAAAAAAAAAAGAAAAGAAAAAGAAAAATGAGCCAGGTGTGGTGGTGCACTCCTGTCATCCTAGCACTTGGGAAGCTGAGAAAGGAGAATTGCATGTTCGAGGCCAGCCTCAGCAATAGAGTAAGACTCTCAGCAACCTAGCGAGACCCTGTTTCAAAATAAAAAATTTTAAAAAGGGCTGGGGGTGTAGCTTGGAGTAGACTGCCCCTAGGTTCAATCCCCAGTACCGCATAAAAAATGAATAATACCCGGGCGTGGTGGCGCAAGCTTGTAATCCCAGTACTTTGGGAGGCGGAGACTGGAGGATCCGGGTTCGTGGCCAGCCTCAGCTCGCTCTCTCTCTCTCTCTCTCTCTCTACTTAGTGAGGCTCTCCGCAACTTCGTGAGACCCGGTTTCAAAATAAAGTATAAAAAATAGGGCCGGGGGTGTAGCCCAGAGGTAGAACACCCCTGGGTTCAATCCCTGGTGCCGCAAAAAAAAAGAATAATAAAAAGGTGACCCCCTCTGTTGCAGGGGTCAGATCCACTTCTCATAAAAATATGCCTCAGGGTGTCCTTGTATAACTGCGGAGCAGCTGCAGGCAGGAGTGACGTCTGTCACCTCCACCTGAAGGTGCTAGCTGCAGCGACTTCCTGCCCTAACTGCATTTTCAGAAGTCCAGGTTGCCCCAGTAGAAGGATTCCCCCAACCCGGGGACCCACTGCCTGCAGACTCTCCCCTCCCCTTCCCTCGCCTCTCTTGTCCTCCTTCTCTCTGTATTTCTTTGTCTTTCTCTTTTTATGTCTCTTTTAGCTGTGTGTGTGTGTGTGTGTGTGTGTGTGTGTGTGCGTGTGTGCACGCACACGCGTGTGTTGCTGGGGTTGAACTGAACCCAAGGGCATTCTACTTCCAAGCTACACCTCCAGCCCTACTTTATTTTTTATTTGGAAACAGAGCCTTGCTAAGTTTCTGAGAGCCTTGCTAAGTTGCTAAGGCTGGCCTCGAACCTGTGATCCTTTCTCAGCCTCCCAAGTACTGGGATTATAGGCATGCACCACCATGCCTGGCTTCTTTTAACCTCTTTTTGTATGTGTGTGTGGTACTGGGGATTGAACCCAGGGGCAGTCTACCTCTGAGCTAAACCCCCACCCCTATTTTATTTTTATTTTGAAACAGGGTCTCACTAGATTGATGAGAGTCTCACTACTTGCTGAGACTGTCCTTGAACCTGCAATCCTCCTGTCTCATCCTCCAAATTACTGGGATTACAGGCGTGTGCCACCACACCCGGCACTTTTTTAAAATTTTGGAACAGGGTCTCACTAAGTTGCAGAGGGCCTTGCTAAATTACTGAGGCTGTCCTCAAACCTGTAATCCTCCAGTCTCAGCCTCCCAAGTATTGGGATTACAGGCATGTGCTACCACACCCAGCCTTTTGGCCTCTTTTGAAGTCTGTCTCTCCCTCTCTGGTTCTCTGCATGTCTCTCTGTTTCTCTTGACCTCTCTGTGGGTCTCTGTCTCCGTCTATCTCTCTCTCTCTCAGCCCTTTCTTCTCTCTCTCCACCTGTCTCCATCTCTCTTTTCTTCTTTCTGTGTTGGGGATTGAACCCAGGCTGAGCATGCTCTGTACCCCTGAGCCATTCCCCCAGCCCTTTTTATTTTTTATTTGGAGACAGAGTCTGGCTAAGTTGCTCAGGCTGGCCTGGAACCTGTAATCCTCCTGCCTCAGCCTCCCTGGGCTGATAGCCCCTCTTGAAGGGGCCACGCCCTTCATGTCTCCCCTAGGTCTGGGGTGGTAGGCTGCATGTCTGTCTTCTCAGGAGGCTCAGGTGGGTTTCGTGTGCCAAGGAGCCTCTGGGCGCAGGCCGTATGCAGTGTTCCTTGCAGGGGCGGGACACAGAACGTGGTGACATCCCGGGACAATTACCACCACTGCGAGTCTAGACAGACCTGCTAAGGATATTACCAGCAAACAAAGAGTGTCTTTGTGGAGGGGTCAAGGGAATCGGTCAGGCGCAGCGCACAGCGGGGTCTTGTCAGGTACACTGGGGGGAAACAATGGCTGTCAGGGGGCTCCGGGGCCCTCCTGTCAGGGCGCGTGCGCTATGGGGTGCACCGGGCCCCTCCCCTGGAGCCCCAGTGCACGGAGTTGAGCCAGGGTGCAGGCCACCCGCTTCTACCCAGCTGCAGATGAACTCTGCATCCCTGCTGCTCTTTTTAAAATTGAGGAATAATTCCATAGAGCCACGGGTACAGATCTGCTCGGCCCCCAGCGCTTCGGTGAAAGTTTTCATGCCTGTGTCACCAATATGCCACCAAGACATGAAACATTTCCGTCTACTCAGGACTTTCCCTGACCACTCTATCGCTCCCCACTCTGCCCCAGGGGCAGCTCTTGTCCGGGGCTTGGTCACCACATGCAAGTGAGTGGTTTTTTTGGGGGGATAGGGGTACTGGGGATGGAACCCAAGGGTGCTCTGCCTCTGAGCCACACCCTCAGCCCTTTTCATTTTTTTGGAGACAGGATCTTGCTAAGTTGCTGAGGCTGGCCTGGAACCTGCGGTCCTCCTGGCCTTGACCTCCGGAGTTGCTGGGATGACAGGCGTGCACCACTGCCCAGTTTCATGGTGGTTTTCAGGTTAAGATTTATTCCCCCCAGCCGGGCGTGGTGGCGCACGCTTGTAATCCCAGTACTTGGGAGGCGGAGACCGGAGGATCCAGGTTCGTGGCCAGCCTCAGCTACTTAGTGAGGCCCTCTGCAACTTCGTGAGACCCGGTTTCAAAATAAAGTATAAAAAATAGGGCCGGGGGTGTAGCGCGGAGGTAGAACGCCCCTGGGTTCAATCCCCGGTACCACACACAAAAAAAATTTATTCCCCCACTTGAGGGTGGTTATAGGTGGGGACCCAGAGGACACAGGAACAAAGATGAGCCGAGAAGGTGATTCATGCCGGGTGTGATGATGTATGCATGTAATCCCAGTACTGGGGAGGCTGATGCAGGAGGATAACAGGTTTGAGGCCAGTCTCTGCAACCTAAGTGAGACCCTGTTTCAAAATAAAAAATAAAATAGGGCTGGGGTGTAGCTCGGAGGTAGAATGCCCCTGGGTTCAAACCGCAGTACCACAAAAAAAGAAGGTGGCTCACTCCGGGCTCTTTTCTACCACTGGGAATGGATGTGCGCTGGCTATCCCAGCTGAGCAGGGAACGCCTCCCAGTCGCAGTGGGCAGATGAGACGCGTGGCACATGGGACCACACGTCAGAGAGCAGGGAAGAGGGCTGGCAGGAGCCACAGGGAGGAGCTGGCGCCTCAGCCTGCACACCTGGACTTGGCACGTCATGTGTCACAGTGTCACAGTGGCACAGGGAAGGCTGCCTGAGTGAAACACGAAACATGATCGTGTCTCCTGCCTCTGTGGTTCCCGCCACAGTCAGTGCCACTGAACTGGCTTTCCTGGGCTGGCTGTGCTCGTAGGTGGCCAGGCCTGGGGGTAACAGGCCTGGTCAGGGGACAGCTCCAGTTCAACTGGAGCTCTGAACAAATAAAGGTGACCTGTTCAAGTCCCCAGCCTGAGCCGGGCGTGGTGGCGCACGCTTGTAATCCCAGTAGTTGGGAGGCTGAGACAGGAGGATCACAGGTTAGAGGCCAGCCTCAGCTACTTAGTGCAGCCTTCCACAACTTAGCAAGACCCTGTCTCAAATTTAAAAATAAAAAGGGCTGGGGGTGTAGCTTGGATATAGAAAGCCCCGGGTTGAATCTCTGGTCCCCCCCAAAAAAAAGAAAATGAAAAGTTCTCCATCTCTTTCCCTCCACATGTTGAGGGTCCTAAAAGGGACAGAGGGGAGCCCAGTGGGGTTGGGGGTCTCCATGTGTGTGATCCTTGTTCCTGCTCAGGCTGTTGTGTGTGGGCGCGCGCATGTGTGTGTATGGGGTTAGGGTGGTTGTGGGGCATTGAAGTGAATGTTACTTTGTAGGTGTTACATTTCCCTTTGGAATTCAGAGAAAAGGCAGGGACAGGAATTCCAAAAAGTTCTGAAGGAGTTAAAATTGGAACCTGAACTGGGCGTGGTGGCACACACTTGTAATCCCAGTACTTGGGAGGCTGAGACAGGAGGATCGCAGATTCGCGGCCAGCCTCAGCTACTTAGTGAGGCCCTCCGCAACTTCGTGAGACCTGGTTTAAAAATAAAGAATAAAAAATAGGGCCGGGGGTGTAGCTCAGAGGTAAAACGCTCCTGGGTTCAATCCCCAGTACTGCAAAAAAAAAAAAAAAAAAAAAACGCAGCTGGCAGAGCCCAGCTCTAAATAAGCAGTGGAATTGGGGGTGCAGGGCAGAGTGGAGCCCCAGCAACAGCTCACTGGGAACAGTCTGCTCAGATCTGGGACCAGGAGGCAGGAGCCAGGGCCAGCCGTTCACCCTACGGTGTACTTTGGTTTATGTGGTACTAGGGATTGAACTCAAGCACATTCTACCATTGAGTTATGTCTCCAGCACTTTTTATTTTTGAGACAGGGTCTCGCTAAATTGCCCAGGCTGGCCTCAAACCTGCGATCCTCCTGCTTCAGACTCCTGAGTTGCTGGAATGACAGGTGTGCACCACTGCACCTGGGAAAAGCTTTTAATTTTGTTGTTGTTGCAGTAGAGATTGAACCCAAGGGCATTCTACTTCTGAGCTACACCCCAGCCCTTTTTATTTTGTTTTGTTTAGTTTTTTGGTACTGGGAATTGAACCCAGGGGCATTCTACCTCCGAACTACAACCCCAGCCCGATTTTATTTTTATTTTGAAACAGGGTCTCAGTGGGTGTGGTGGCGCACACTTGTAATCCCAGTACATGGGAGGCTGAGACAGGAGGATCACAGGTTTGAGGCCAGCCTAAGATACTTAGTGAGGCCCTCCGCAACTTAGTAAGACCCTGTTTCAAAATAAAGAATAAAAAATAGGGCTGGGGGTGTAGCTTGGAGGTAGAATGCCCCTGGTTCAATTCTCAGTACCGAAAAAAAAAAAAACAGGGTCTCACTAGGTTGATGAGAGTCTCACTACTTGCTGAGGTTGTCTTCAAACCTGGGATCCTCCTGTCTCCACCTCCCAAGTACTGGGATTACAAGTGTGTGCCACCACACCTGGTTTATTTTTTATTTTGAAACAGGGTCTCACTAAGTTGCTGAGGGCCTTAAACCTGCGATTAAATCTAATCTGCGATCTTCCTGTCTCAGTCTCCCAAGTACTGGGATTACAGGTGTGCACCACCACACCTGGCTCCCATTTGTCTTAAACACAGGTTTCCATCCTGATTTAAAAAGAAGCAAGACGGGCGTGGTGGCTCACGCTTGTAATCCCAGTACTTGGGAGGCTGAGACAGGAGGATCTGGGTTTGCGGCCAGCCTCAGCTACTTAGTGAGGCCCTCCACAACTTCATGAGACCCTGTTTCAAAATAAAGAATAAAAATAGGGCTGGGGGTGTAGCTCAGAGGTAGAACGCCCCTGGGTTCAATCCTCGGTACCGCCAAAAAAAAAAAAAAAAAGCAGCAGATGTCAACACGGAACTCAAGACATTACCTTGAACTCATGCAGGTGCAGAGACCTTTCTGATCTTGCAAAACACTGACATGGTTCAAAAATCAAACTCAATCCCAGTGACTGGGGAGGTTGGAGGCCAGCCTGGGCAAATCAGCGAGACCCTGTCTCCAAGTAAAAAAAATGAAAAGGGTGGGGGTGTAGCTCAGAGGCAGAGGCCCCTGGGTTCAAGCCCCAGCACCAAAAACCAAACCAAAGTTGAAGTCATATGCTGAGCCGCAGGCGGCTCTCCCCGCCCCTCCCGCTCCCGTTCCGTTACTGTCCAGCAGGTGGCGCCCCTCGCCGCCGCTCTAACCTGGGAATCTCGCCAGGTCAGTTCGTATACTTTTTTTTCCTCCCAGGTTCTGGGATGGAAGAACCCAGGTCCATACTCACACCAGGCAAGGGCTCTATCACTGAGCCATGCCCCCAGCCCTGTACTTTTTCTGTTTTTTTTCTTTTTGAGACAAGGTCTCTCTTTGTGGCCCAGGCTGGCCTCAAATTTCTGGGCTCAAGTGATCTTCCTGCCTCAGCCTCCTGAGTAGCGGGGACCACAGGTGTGTGCCACCACTTCTGGCTCCAGTCCTGTATTATTTTTTCTTTTAAATTGCTTATGTTTTGTGTCATTTCATTTGTTTTTAAGGGACAAAGAGTGCCAGGCGTGGTGGCGCACACTTGTAATCCCAGTACTTGGGAGGCTGAGACCAGAGGATCCGGGTTCGCGGCCAGCCTCAGCTACTTAGTGAGGCCCTCCGCAACTTCGTGAGACCTGGTTTCAAAATAAAGGATAAAAAATAGGGCTGGGGGTATGGCTCGGAGGTAGAACGCCCCTGGGTTCAATCTCCGGTACCGCAAAAAAAAAAAAAAAAAAAAAAGAGAGAGAGAGAGAGAGACAAAGAGCTCAGCAGATCTCTGGCTTAATCCATTTTCTGTTAGAGATGTAACACAGTACTATAGGCTGGGTACGTTATAAGGCAAAGAGCTTTCTTTTGGCTTATGGCTCTGATCCAAGGTCCAGAGGACAGAGCTGACGGTGGCCTTCTTGCTGGCAGAGTCCTGAGGCCATGGCAGGGCGTCACATGGTGAGAGCAGGGGCCGAGGGATCCAGCCAAAGATGGCTTTGAGAGCTGTCCTGCTCCGGAGACAATGCATGAGCCATTAGTCACATGAGTGGGTTAATGGATTAGCTTACTCAGGACAGCAGAACCCCAGTTACCTCTTTTTTTTTTTTTTTGCAGTACTGGGGATTGAACCCAGGGGCATTCTACCTCCGCGCTACACCCCTGGCCCTATTTTTTATTGCTTATTTTGAAACAGGGTCTCACTAAGTTGTGAAGGGCCTCACCAAGTAGCTGAGGCTGGCCGCGAACCTGCGATCCTCCAGTCTCAGCCTCTCAAGTACTGGGATTACAAGGGTGTGCCACCATGCCTGGCTCTTTTTTTTTTAATGGTACTAGGGATTGAACCCAGGGGTGTTCTACCTCTGAGCTATACCCCCAGCCCTATTTTATTTTTTATTTATTTATTTATTTATTTATTTATTTATTTATT
>PVJS01054180.1:0-13049 GCA_004027185.1 Glis glis
TGCTGTCCTCTGTGCTAAACTGGAGCTTCTCCAGAAACGTTTTGTTCTCCGTGAGATCCAGTGCACTGAACACGTCACATCCTTTTGCTTCGGTGAGAAGGAGGATGCATGTCCCTTATGAGATTTAGAAGAGGGGACTGGGTGTGAACGTTGTAGAGTGAGGGACTTTTAGACTCATGGGCTGCATGGTTCGTGCTGGTGGAGGGAAGGGTATCAAAGCTCAGGAAATCTGTTACCTCGCTGCTGGCTTGCTGCACCAGGCAAGCGTCCAAGATATTCTCCTGGGGACAGAGCCAATGCTCCACCTCCTCCTGGCGCCTGACCTGCTGCGGAGCACATTACAGCTTAGCCAAATTGGGAGTCTCTGGCAGTCAGCTTCATGGTGTTCTGCACGGGCATATCTCTGCTTGGGTGGGAGAATTTCACTTCACTAATGTTGGTTACTGTCCCACGGCACACCTGAGAGGAAAAGAATGACGCAGACCCAGAGCAGATTGAGAGGGGCAGGCCAGGGGACCTCACTCTTAGGTGAAGGCCCCGCTGGACACTGGTCCACAGCTTTTATTCATTCTTGAGAGGGGAGGTTGAGGTATGGATGCTACTGCATATGTGCAGAGCTCAGGAGGTAATGTTTAACTAGCATACGGGCAGCGAGGGCTAGGGGTTAATGTTTAACTTGGCTGGCCGTAGAACAGTTGTAGAAAGTCTTTGAGATAACGGTTAGCAATAAAACCGCTGAGGACAGGCAGAAGATCCTTGAGACAATGTTTAACAAGAGAGATATTTGGGAGTAGGCGCCAGCAAGAGATCCAGAAACGTTTATCTTCGAGGAGCAGGCTGCTTTCAGCTAGTTCATCAGTCTAATCATTGCTTTCCATGACCCTTAGACCTTTCCAAGGCAAATGTTAACCTGTTTCTGGCAGTTGCATTCTCCACACACTAAGCATCCAGGGGTTCAGGGACCAATGCCAATACCTGGAGGTGCCAACAGGCTTTGGCAACACTGCCCTGGCAGTGAAAACATCTTAGGAAATGCTATCCAGGTGAACCTGCTAAGCTGCCATGGATCAGAACAGGAGCCACGGTCTTGAAGCGAAATTGATCTCGACCATGTTGCTCTCGGTTCATAGATGTGGATGTTGCTGGATGGCAGTAATGAACCCACCCAGTCTCCAAGTTGAGACCACTGGCACAGAGCTACTAGGGGAGCCAGCCAGGTGTCTGGAGAGCTCACAACAGAAATTTTTGTGGAATAATCAAATTTGAATGCCTACCATCCTCTGACACACACTTCACTTTCAGGAGGGTGTGCTCATTCAGCACACGATGGTCCCCCAGGTGCAAGGCATCCCAGGCGAAGCTCTGGGGCAGGGTACAGGGTTCCTGGCAGATGTTGACTTTGTCCAGTTCTGTGGACCATGGTTGTTCACCACATTTCCCTTTAGAGACAGGCTGTGTGCCCCAGAACTGGTACCAAGGATCATGGTTTACCACGTTGCCCTTTAGGGACGGGCTGTGTGCCCAGAACTGTCCCTACCCAAATGAGGACAGCTCAGGGGCCTTCTGTATCTCCCAGAGCCTCGCTGCTGGCCCAGAGATCGTCTTCACAGGCCGACCCTCAGTCTAATCCATCTCGCTGCCTGTTTCTTTCATTCTTTTGTTTCTGTTTCTTCCTTTTGGCACCAGCATATTGCTGGACTCAAACACCCGGTGGTTGCTGTCTTCCTCCTCCTCTCGCCATCCCCACAGGGCTCTCCAGCTTTCCATTCCTGCTCTGTTCCATCATTGGCAACAGCTGAGGTGTCTGTGGCTTCTCTGCGGCCTTGCTCTCTGTACCCTACCCACTTTAACTTTATGTCCTGTAGGCTTTAACTCATTCTGGGAACCAACAAGCTGAAGTCTCTGGCAAACTGGCATTTGATGGAAAGAGGCCAAAAAGGATTGCTATCATAATACCTCTAGTTCCATCCCCCAGAGATAAATATTTTTTAAATGTTTTGCCTTATTTCTTTCCAGTGCATCTTTCTTTCTTTTTCTTTTTCTTTTTCTTTCTTTGTTTTTTTGTGGTACTAGGAATTTAACCCAGGGGCATTCTACCTCTGAGCTACACCCCCAGTCCTATTTTACTTTTATTTGGAAACAAGTTCTCACTAGGTTGATGAGGCTGTCCTTGAATCTGTGATCCTCCTGTCTCAGCCTCCCAAGTACTGGGATTACAAGCATGTGCCACCATGCCTGGCTTCCAGTGCTTTCTCTAACTTTCTTCTTTGTTTTCTCCTCTCTTTTTCCAAATGGTGGAATTTTATTCATTTTTGCCTTCTTCATGTATAGTTATATCAAATTAATTCACATAGATTATTTAAAACTTCAATTAGCACTTCTATCACTCTGAGTTCAACTAGAGACCCAAGAGAGTGTATCGACAGAGTGTATTGAGAGATCGATTTCAATGCATTGCCCACTGCACAAGTCCGAATCCACAGTGCAGCCTGTCAGGAACTGGGGCTGGAACCCTGGGGCACAGCTGCAGCTGCCATCCACAGGCGGGGCTCTTCTCCTTCTAGGAAACCTCTGAAGGCCTTTGGACGGATGGCACCGAGCCACTCAGACAGTCCAGGGTCGCCTCCCTCACTTCAAGTCTGCCGATCGTGGACTTCAGTCATATCTACCTCACAGCAACACCTAGATTAGGGTTTGGTCAAATAACTGAGACTGCAGCCCAGGCAAGTTGATGCAAACTGTCAGTCAGTACTACTGACTGTGCATAAAACAGCACATGAAACCAACAGACTTCTAAACTTATGAGGAAAACACTCCCCACCACCAACGCCACTTCCTGAAGGGCATGGAAATCTCTTCTCCACACAGTCGACCACATCAGGCTCCGGTCGTCTCTGCTTCTTTTTGGAAGCGACTTCCAGCCACGTGCTTTCCCCATCCACGCTGCCCACCTCTACTGTGACAGCTGTCAGCCAGGGACCCCCGTCCTCAGCATCTTGGAAATTTCCTTTCTCTCCCATCTGCTTCCTGGTGCCATGTCTCTCCTGGCTGCCTGGGATGCATCTTTCAGTCCCTTCCTTAGGAACAGTGTAGGAAATGGACATTTTTGAGACCCTGCTTATCTGACAAGGTCTTTATCCTGCCCCACAATTAATTGAGAGTTTTTCTGGATATAAAATTCTAGGTTGGAAATATCTTCCAATTTGCCAAGATTATTTTTTAAAGCATACCTCCATAGTCTTCCAATCTCTAGAACTGCTGTTGAGGAGTCTAAAACTGTTCTGACTCCTCAGTCTTTGCATTGGCCCTTCCTACTTCCCCAGGTAGCTCTCAGAACCTTCCTTTTATTTTGGCTGCTCTGAAATTCCCAATGAAGCTTGCCACATCAGTTCTCAGGCTGGATTTGTGATATGCCCTTTTATTTATTTTTATTTTTTGCAAATAATTTTTATTGGTAAATTTTTATTATATATAAGTACATATAGGAGTGTGATTCATTGTTACCTATTTGTATAACATAATTTGGTCAGTTTCATGCCTCATTGCCTCCTCTTTTCCTTCTCTCCTCCCCCCTCTCATCTCTTTTCTCTTCTCCTCTGGTCTCCCTTCTATTGTCATGAGATCTTCCTCACCTTTTTTTAATTTTCCCTCTCTAGCTTCCACATATGAAAAAAAAAAACATATGACCATGGCTTTCTGAATCTGGCTTATTTCTCTTAATATAATGGTTTCAAGTTCCAACCATTTTCTTTTCAAATTTTAAATATTTTTATTGGTACATTGTAATTATATGTCATAGTGAGATTCAAAATGATACATACATACACACATCACCTAGTCAAATCATGGAACCAACCTAGCTTCATCCATTTTCCTGTAAATGATATAATTTTGTTCTTCTTCAGGGCTGAGCAAAATCTCATTGTGTATATATGCCACATTATTTATCTATTCATCTGTTGACAGACACCCTGGTTGGTTTAATAATTTGGCTATGGTGAATTGTGCTGCTATAAACATGGGTGTGCATGTATTGCTATAATATGCTGATTTTAATTCTTTTGGAAAGAAGTGGTATACTGGGGTCATATGGTGGTTCCATTCCTAGTCTTTTGAGGATTCTCCATTGTGATCTCCATAGTGGTTGTACTAATTTACAATCCCACCAACAATGTGCAAGAGTTCCTATTTCTTCATATGCTCACCAGCATTTTTAATATTGTTTGTATTCTTAATGGTTGTCATTCTAACTGGAGTTAGATGGAAACTCAGTGTAGTTTTTATTTGCATTTCTCTGATTGCTAATGAACATATATTTGTTGACCATTTATATTTTGTCTTTTGACAAGTGTCCATTTAGTTCAATTGCCCATTTTTAATTCAGTCATTTGGGTTTTTTTTTTTGGTCTTATGCTTTTTTAGTTCTCTATATATTCTAGATATTAGTCCTCTATCAAAGGTATAGTGGACAAAGATTTTCTCCCATTCTGTGGGTTCTCTCTTCAGACTCGATTATTTCCTTTGCTGCATGGAAGCTTTTTAATTTGATGGCATCCCATTAATTAATTCTCAATTTTCTGAGCTTTAGGGGTCTTATTGAGGAAGACTCTCCCATTGCCTATATGTTGAAGACTTGGTCCTATGGTTTTATTGTAGTAATTTCAAAGTTTCTGGTCTAATTTCTAGGTCTTTGATTTACTTTGGGTTGACTTTGTGCACGGTAAGAGATAGGGATCTAATTTCATTCTTCTACACATGGATATCCAGTTTTCCCAACACCATTTATTGAAAAGACTGCCTTTTCTCCAAGTATGTATTTGGTATCTTTGTCAAAAATCAAGTGGCTATAAGTGTGAGGATGTCACTCTGTATCTTCTATTCCATTGGTCTATGTGTCTATTTTTATGCCAATATCATGCTGTTTTGTTACTATAGCTCTGTAGTATAATTCTAAATTGAATATTGTGATGCCTCCTGCATGGTTCTTATTGCTCAGGATTGTTTTGGCTGTTCTGAGTCTTTTGAACTTTCAGATGAATTTAGAGCTGTTTTTTCTAGCTCTTTGGAGAATGACGTTTGTATTTTTATAGGCATTGCATTGAATCTATAGATCCCTTTTGGTAGCATGGTCATTTTAACAATATTTATTCTGCCTGTCCAAGAACATGGGAGGTCTTTCCATCTTCTGAGGTCTTCTTCAATTTCTGTCTTCAGTGTTCTATCATTTTCATTGTAAAGGTCTTTTATCTCCCTCCCTAGTTAGATTTACTCCTAAGTATTTTAAGTTTTTGAGGCTCTGGTGAATAAAATGGTTTTCCAAATTTCTTATAAAGTGGTTTCGTGGTTGGTGTAGTAAATAAAGGCTATTGATTTTTGTGAGTTGATTTTTTGTATCCGGCCACTTTGCTGAATTTGTGTATTAGCTCCAGAGGTCTTCATGTTGAGTTTTTTGAGTCATCTAAGTATAGGATCGTGTCATCTGCAAACAGAGATTTTTTTTTTACTTTAATTCTTTTGAATTATACCAAGGAGTCTTATAGCTGGGTCATATGGTGGTTTCATTACTCGTCTTTCGAGTAATCTCCATATTAATTTATATAGTGGTTGTTCTAATTAACAAGCCCACCAACAGTGTATAAGTGTCCCTTTCTCCCACATCCTCACCAACACTTATTGTTTGTATTCCTGATGATTACCATTCTACCTGGAGTGAGATGAAATCTCAGTGTACTTTTGATTGGCATTTCCCTGATTACTAAAGATGTTGTTGAAGATTTTTTTCATATATTTGTTGCCTATTTGCTTTTCTTCTTTTGAGAAGTGTCTCTTCTGCTCATTTGCCTGTTTATAGATTAGATTATTTGAGTATTTTTTTGGTTGTAATTTTTTAATTCTCTGCATACACTGAATATTAATCACCTGTTGGAAGAATCGCTGGCAAAGATTTTCTCCCATTCTGTTGGCTTTCTCTTCACACTCTTAATTATTTCTTTTGCTAAGAAAAAGCTTTTTCATTTGATGCCATCCCATTTATTAATACTTGGTATTCTTTCCTGAACCTTATGAGTCCTATTGAGGAAGTTGTTGATTGTGCCTATATGTTGGAAAGTTGACTCTATGTTTTCTTTTACTAGTTGCAAAGTTTCCAGTCAATTCCTAGGTATTCGATCCACTTTGAGTTAACTTTGGTGCAGGGTGAGAGACAGGGATCTAGTTTCACTCTCCTACATAGGGACATCCAGTTTCCCCACACCATTTGCTTAAAAAAAAAACAACAAAAAAAAAACCCAAACCTGTCTTTTCTCAACGTTTTGGCACTTTGTCAAGAATCAGATGACTGTATCTATGTGGGCTTGTCTCTGTGTCTTCTATTCTATTCCGTTGGTCTATGTGTCTGGTTTTTATGCCAGGACCATGCTGGTTTTGCTACTACATATAGCTCTGTGCTATTACCTAATATCAGATATTGTGATGTTTCCAGCATTGCTTGTTTACTTACTAATTGCTTTGGCTAATCTGGATCTATTTTTCTTCATATGAATTTTAGAACTGTATTCTCTAGTTCTGTGAAGAATGTCATTAGTATTTGATGGGGATTGCATTGAATCTGTAGATAACTTTTGGTAATATGGCTGTTTTAGCAATATTAATTCTGCCTATCCATGAATGTTGGAGATCTTTCCATCTTTTAGGGTCTTCTTCAAATTCTTTTTCAGTGTGCTGTAATTTTCATTCTAGAGGTCTTTCACTCCTCTGTTAGATTTATTACTAGGAATTTTCCTTTTTGTTCATGTATTTATGTATTTATTTGCTCTTGTGATTAGGTTTGTTTTCCTGATTTCTTTTTCAATGGATGCATTATGGGTGTAAAGGAAAGCTATTGATGTCTGTATGTTGATTTTGTATTCTAGTGGTGTGGCCTTTTAATCTGAAAATATACATTCTCAGATTTCGGCAAATCTTCTTATATAAATTATTTCATAATTTCTGCACCCCATTTTCTCTCTTTGATTCCTGGAGTTGACATTATTCCTATGTGAACCTCCTGCTGTGTTTTCACAAAAATCTTCATAAGCTCTTCCCTTTAATAAGAAGAAATTTAATGCACCTGAAGCAGATGAGTAAGAGTTATGTATCAAGAGACTGTTTTCAAGGAATTGGATTATGCAATTGTGGTACTAACTAAGTGAGACCAAGATCACTTGATGGGGCAGCCCATCAGCAAGTGGGGGCTGGAAACTGGGGCAGAGTTTCAGCTGTCATTACAAGTGGGGCTCTTCTCCTCAGGGAAGCCTCATGTCCACTCTGAAGGCCTTTCAACTGATGGCACCAGGCCACTCAGACGGTCTAGGTCCACCTCCCTCACTTAGAGTCAGCTGATTACAGACTTTAATCATAGCTCCCTTCTCTAGAACTGCTGTTGAGGGGTCCAAAACCATTCTGACTCCTCAGTCTTTGCGTTGGCCCTTTCTACTCTCCCCTGGTTGCTCTCAGAATTTTCCATTTATTTTGGCTGCTCTGAAATTCCCAATGCAGCTTGCCTCATCAGTTCTTGGGCTGGATGTGTGGTGTGTGTTTTTACTTATTTGTCTGTTTTTATTTTTTGCAAATAATTTTATCGGTGCATTATTATTATATATAATAGTGGGGTTCATTGTTAAATATTTTTACATGCATATAACATAATTTGATCAATTTCATTCTATAGTATCTCCTATTTCATTCCTCTCCTCCCTCCCTCCCTCTGGTCCCCTTTCTGTATCTACGGGTCTCCCATCTGTTTTCATGAGATTCCCCTCTCTTTTTTTGTGGTACTGGAGATTGAACCCAGGAACATTCTACCTACGAGCTATACCCCCAGTCTTATTTTATTTTTATTTTAAAACAGGGTCTCACAGATTTACTGAGGGCCTCGCTAAGTTGCTGAGGCTGCACTTGAATCTGAGATCCTCCTGTCTCAGTCTCCCATGTACTGGAATTACAGGCATGTGCCACTCCCCCTGGCTGAGATCCCCCCTCTTTTCTTTTTCCTTTTTCTCTCTGGCTTCCACATATGAGAGAAAACGTGCAGCCCTTGACTTCTGAGTCTGGCTTATTTTCACTACGTGATGCTCTCAAGTTTCATCCACTTTCCTGCAAATGACATAAATTTGTTCTTCTTTATGGATGAATAAATTCTATTGTGTGTATATACCACATTCTTTATCCATTCATCTATTGACAGACACTGAGGCTGACTCCATAATTTGGCTGTTGTGAATTGTCCTGCTATAAACATGAGTATGCATGTATTGCTATAGTACGCTGACTTTAATTCTTTTTTTATAAATACCAAGGAGTGGTATAGCTGGATCATACGGTGGTTCCATTCCCAGTCTTTTGAGGTGTTGATTTCTATAGTGGTTGTACTAATTTATATCACACCAACAGTGTATGTGTTCCTTTTCCTCTACATCCTCTCCAGCATTTATTATTATTTGTATTATTGATGATTGCCATTCTAACTGAAATGAAATGAAATATCACTGTAGTTTTTAATTGCATTTCCCTGATTGCTAAAAATGTTAGACTTTTTTTTTTGCGGTACCAGGGATTGAACCCAGGGGCGTTCTACCTCCGCGCTACACCCCTGGCCCTATTTTTTATACTTTATTTTGAAAGCGGGTCTCATGAAGTTGCAGAGGGCCTCACTAAGGAGAGAGAGAGAGAGAGACAGGCAGAGAGAGAGAGAGCTGAGGCGGGCCGCGAACCCGGATCCTCCGGTCTCCGCCTCCCAAAGTACTGGGATTACAAGTGTGCGCCACCACGCCCGGCTATTTTTTGTTTTTGAAACAGGATCTCACTAGGTTGCCGAGGGTCTCACTACATTGCTGAGGCTGGCCTTGAACCTGCAATTCTCCTACCTTAGCTTCCCACATACTGAGATTATAGGTATGTGCCACCCTGCCCAGCTGCAGAAGCTTTTTAATTTGATGTCATCACCTTTATTAATTCTTGGTATCATTTCCATCTTTCAGAGTCCTATTGAGGAAGTTGTTGCCTACCCATCCATGTTTGAGTGTTGACCCTATGTTTTCCTTTGGCAGTTGCAAGGTTTCTGGTCTAATTCCTAGGTCTTTGACTTTTGGGCAGAGTGAGAGATAGTTTCATTCTTCTCCACATGGATATCCAGTTTTCTCAGCATCATTTGTTAAAAAGGAATGTCTTTTCTCCAAAGTGTGTTTTGGCCTTTGTCAAGGATAAGATGACTATATCTGCCATCTTATCTCTGTGTCTTCTACTTCATTGGCCTATGTATCTGTTTTTCTGCTAGTAACGTGCTGTTTTGGCTACTATATATAGCTCTATAGTATAATTTAAAATTGGGTATCATGATGATGCTTCCAGTATTGCTTCTGTTTTTGGCTTAGAGTTTCTTTGGCTACTCTGAGTTTATTATCTTTCGTATGAATTTTATGAATTTTTTCTTGTTCTGTGAAGATTGTCATTAATATTTTGATGGGGATTGCACTGAATCTGTAGATTGCTTTTGGTAATGTAGCCTTTTTAACAATATTAATTGTGTATCCATGAATATTGGAGGTCTTTCCATCTTTTAGTGTTCTCTTCAATTTCTTTTTCAATGTTCTATAATTTTCATTCTAGAAGTCTTTCACTTTTTTGGTTAGATTTATTACTAAGGATTTTCTTCTTTTATCTTTTCTTTCTTCCCCCCCCCCTTTTTTTTGTGGTACTGGGGATTGAACCCAGGGGCGTTTTACCTCCGAGCTCCACCCCCAGCCCTATTTTTTATCCTTTATTTTGAAACCGGGTCTCACGAAGTTGCAGAGGGCCTCACTAAGTAGCTGAGGCTGACCACGAACCCAGATCCTCCGGTCTCAGCCTCCCAAGTACTGGGATTACAAGCGTGCACCACCACACCCGGCCTTCTTTCTTCCCTTTTTTCCCCTCATTTTTCAATGAATTCATTATTGGTGTATAAGAAAGGTATTGATTTGGGGGTTTTTGTTTGTTTTGTTGTTGATGTTGTTGTTTTGGTGTTGGAGATTGAACCCAGGAGTGTTCTATCACTGAGGTACATCTCCAGCCCTATTTTATTTTTTATAAAAACAGGGTCTCACTAAGTTGCTGTAGGCCTTGCTAAGTTACTGAGGCTGGCCTCAAACCTGAGATCCTCCTGTCTCAGCCTTCCAAGTACTGAGATTACAGGCATGTGCCACCACACCCAGCTGGTATTGATTTTTTTTTTTTTTTGCGGTACCGGGGATTGAACCCAGGGGCATTTTACCTCCAAGCTACATCCCCGGCCCTATTTTTTATACTTTATTTTGAAACCAGGTCTCACGAAGTTGCGGAGGGCCTCACTAAGTAGCTGAGGCTGGCTGCAAACCCAGATCCTCCGGTCTCCACCTCCCAAGTACTAAGATTACAAGCGTGCGCCACCACGCCCGGCTTTGGTGTTGATTTTTGTATGTTGATATTTATCCTGGTGGTGTGCCATTTTAAACTGAAAACATATCCTCAAATTCCTGGAAATCTTCTGATATAATTTATTTCATAATTTATGTGTCACATTTCCTCTCTTCTGTTCCTGGAACTATATTACTCCTATGTGAAACTCTCGCTGTGTTGTCACCAAAATCTTCAAAATGCCTCCCCTTAACAAAGGAAAATTTGATGCTCCCAAACTATCTCTTGTAGGAGTTGCATCGGTCTGCCCATGGAACTCGGTGACTTGTGTCTTGTTTAAGTCCAAAACTCTGAGGATCAGAAGTCGACTTGGATGATTAGGAAGGGGCAAGACCATGTGTGGTAACAACCAAGGGTTGGAACATTCCTCCATCTATAGCATTTGGCATCTCTGTTCTAGGCACTGAGCTGGGTGATGTGGAGGGGCAGGGTTCAGGGGCCATGTGGGTCCTGCCCTGGGGGAAGCATATTCTGGTGAGGCAGGAGGAAAGCTGTGAGCAAGAGCCAGCCTTCGGGAGAGGGACAAAGTGACTTTTGTGGGCTGAGGCTCGGTGGCTCCTCAGATGGGATAGGAGAAGATGAGACTCCTAGAAAAAGGTCATAAGAGAAGTGCTTAGAGAAGGCAGGAGAAAACAGGAGAGGGCTGGGAGAAGACCTAGACCCAATAGGAGAGCAAATAATTCATCCACCACTAGAGAGCAAGAAGCCGGGGACCTGGGCAGTGTCGCATTCTCTGTTCCTGTGGGCTTGCGTGTCCTCTGGGTCCCGGCACACTGAGGTGCTTTCAGAGTGCTAGATCAAAACAAGCTTGAATCCATTAGGAATGGCCACTCGCAGCCTGCTGGTTTCTTGCCAATTTCCTACTCTCCACTACAGCATTTGAAGGATCAGTTCAGAGAGCAAATGGGAAGGGAATGGGAGAAGATGAAACGGGGGACTCCATCGTGCCTCTAAATCAAACCCACCACAGCCAGCTGTGGCTCTGCCTCTCACCAGCAGATGCCTGAAGACATGGGCGTGACTTCCCTGACAGTGACTCACGAGGGGGCTATTTCTCTGAGCTCAAGTTGTACCGGTGAGAAGAACCAGGTCTAGAGAGGGTCAGAGACCCACCTGGGTCATTAGAGTGAAGCAGCAGCCAGGCCTCAGGTCCTCGCAGATCCATGAGGGCTGGAGCCCAGGGGAGCGCTTCCCCTAGCCTGCCCTGTAGAAGGCCAGCCTAGGGATCCCCACAGACTGCCACAGAGTGGGTCCCTGGCTGATGGCGGAGGCAAGGTGTCTCTGTCAACGTTCCGTAATCCAAAACAACTGACCACACAACTTAGAGGAAGGAAGAGTCATTTGCTTACAGTTTTTTTGGAGATTCTGGGTTCAGTTCATGTGAGGCCAGGGGCATAAGCTTAGGGCATGGTCGCGGGATGAAGACAGGGAGATAACAAGGCTCTGCTCTCACAGCATGAAGGCCAGAAGCAAAAGAGAGCAAACCACCAAGGGGATTCAAAGACAAAAGCACAGTCCCTAAGACCACACCCAGAGGGACCCACCTTCTCCAGCCACACCCCCCGGCCTAGGTTACCACCCAGGCTGTGGTGAATCCATCACCATGGACTTATCTACTGATGAGATTACAACCCTTGCGACTTGATTACATCAACTCTAAGCATTAACACATGAGTTCTTCAGGGGACAATATCTAACCATAACAGAAGGCCAGAGGGGAAACAGGAGGTACGAGAAAGCCTCATTACCCCTGCCCCAGGCCTCGGAGGAACTTGAAACTAAGGAATTTCACCTTGGAACCCAGTTCCTCATCATCACCAACCAGCTGACCCTGATATGGGTGGTGATTCAGCACAGCCAGCTCAGAAGGAGGTCCCGGCCCACTGAGCTAAGGCCTGGTGTCAGAGCACTCCAGAGTCACCCAAGACCTTGGCAGATCTGGCCACCACCAAACCCAGCGTGTCGACTCTTCCCTCTCCATACACCAGATCGCTGTCACTTTTCTCAATCCCTTCCACCAAAGCAAACCCCCAGATCCATCCTCCTGGCCCAGGTCAGCACCCCACACACTATGCACACAGCACTACCCCAACATGGGTCAGTCACCAAAAGAGCTGTCAGGTCACCTCAACAAAACTCAAGCCCTCTGGATAAAAGTGTGCACGTCAACACTCATTCCACCTGAACATTTCATGACTACCCGTCTGCACGTTTTACTTGGAGAATATGATCTCTCTCTCTCTCTCTCTCTCTCTCTCTCACACACACACACACACACACACACACACAGTTCTTTTTTGTGTATGTGGTATTAGGGATTGAACCCAGGGGCATTCTACCTCTGAGCAACACCCCCAACCCTATATTTTATTCTTTATTTTGTTTTTTTGTTTGTTTGTTTGTTTGTTTGTTTGTTTTTTGTTTTTTGCGGTACCGGGGATTGAACACAGGGGCGTTCTACCTCCGCGCTATGCCCCCGGCCCTATTTTTTATACTTTATTTTTGAGACCAGGTCTCATGAAGTTGCGGAGGACCTCACTAAGTAGAGAGAGAGAGAGAGAGAGAGAGAGAGAGAGAGA
>PVJS01054181.1:0-13048 GCA_004027185.1 Glis glis
CTCCTCCTCCTCCTCCTCCTCCTCCTCCTCTCTTATGTCCTTTAAAATCTAAAACATAGCCAGGCATGTTGACCCACACCTGTCATCCCAGTACTTGGGAGGTTGAAACAGGAGAATACCAGATTTGAGACCAGTATGTGGTAACTTAGCAAGACCCTGTTTCGAAATAAAAGATAAAGTAGGGCCGGGGGTATAGCTCAGAGGTAGACCGCTTCTGGGTTCAATCCCCAGTACCATTTAAAAAAAAATCCCAAACATACTATTTTATAATCTAAATCTTCTGAAGAGTGTATCTGACCTTTCTGAGGGGTCTAATTCCACTGACCATTGATGCTTAGAGGTGATTAGCTGTATCTACGTGTGTTTGCATCTTGGAGGTTGTGATCTCCCCCCTAGGGACACTTCATTAGCAGGGATTGAGCAAGCACCCCAGAAATAATATATTAAGACAGATTCATATATCAATTCAAAATGTATCCATGCATTATTACTTTTTTCTTCTATAAAAAAGGGGCTTTTTGCTTCAGTACTGGTGTGTCCGTTGAAGGTTTGAACTATTAGCACGTCTGAGTTCAAGTGTCCCACCTCACAGAGCTCCTTTTCTCTTGCTATTAAGACCACGTACCTCGGGCAGCGAGACCACTGTCCGTCTCTACAGCAATAGTGCTTATGCTTATTTCTCCGGTTTCAGCATCCCTGCCACCTCCATTTTTTTTTTAACCTGTACTGATTTCCTTTACTTTCTTAGAGCTCAGTTATGCATTTAAGTTGATGTGTTATACATTTTCCGAGAACTCAAGACGTTTTATCGTATGAAGGTTTTCACTCTGTTTAAATAGATGAAATGCCAGCTATGATAGATTCTGTTAGGCTGTTCAATTTAATTAATATTTTACTTAGAATTTATCATCTTGTTTCTAAGTGAAATAGGCTTAAAATTTTATTTCTTATGCTTTCATTTGACTTTGTTACCATTATAGTAGCTTCTAAATGAATTGGCCGGCTCTCATTTTTTCTGTTTTCTAGGATGATCTATATAACATAGAGATATTTTATTACTTTTTTTTGTAAAAATGCTCTTATCAAGTATTCTGGATCTGTGACTTTCTTGGGTATGTGCAGGGTGTCTTTGGCCTCCACCGCTACTTTTTTAAGTATACCAATTTTGGCATTTTTAGAAACCACCATTTCATCTTGCTAAGTTGCTGAGGCTGGCCTCAAACCTGTGATCCTCCTGTCTCAGCCTCCCAAGTACTGGATTACAGGTGTGTGCCACCACACCTGGTTAATATTTTATTTATTTATTTATTTACTTATTTATTTCGCGGTGCTGGGGATTGAATCCAGGGGCATTTTACCTCCGAACTACACCCCCAGTCCTATTTTTTATTCTTTATTTTGAAACAGGTTCTCACTAAGTTGCGGAGGGCCTCACTAAGTAGCTGAGGCTGGCCACAAACCTGTGATCCTCCTGTCTCAACCTCCCAAGTACTGAGATTACAAGCGTGTGCCACCACGCCCGGCTTATTTTTATTATTTTAAATCCTGTATTATCTGTAATTCTTTGGCTTTTTTATTTCTTTTCTTTTTTTTAAATTTTGTCTCCTTCTCTCTATTGTCTGGATCAATCTTGTTAAGAGTTTGTCTCTCATAAGTCTTTTCAAAACAGCACTTGATTCTATTCTCTACTGGAGGACTTAAACTTTATAAAATAATAAAGTTAGTGTCCTCCAGACATTTTGGTTATAAAGATGTCTTCTATACCTGGAAGTGCAAAGTTTCATAAGCAAATCAGAATATATTTACATCTAGATAGTGCTCAAGACCAGTGGGTCTTTTTCCTATTATGACAAGTACTTTCATTCACTTGGCCTTCTCAAACCTACTTAGCTCCTAAGTCACATGGTCTTTATTAACCATCATTAGGCTGGACAAACCGCCTGTCATAGTTTGGATGGTCTGAGCATGTCCCTAGATGTTCATGTGATGGAAGCTTGGTCCCCAGTGTAGAAATGTTGAGAGGCAGTAAAGTCTATCAGAGGTGGGGCCTAGGGTCATCGCAGACATCACCCTCAAAAGAAATTAATACAGTTCTCCTGAGACCCCAGTTAGTTCCCACAACAGTGGGGTTTATAAAAAGAGCAAGCTTTGTCCCTCAATGTGTCTGGCTTTCTCTCTCACCATGTGATCTGTCCCTCTCATCTGTACTTCACAATTATACCATGTACCATGTTGTGCTGTAGTTAAAGGGGCTCTCAACAGAGGCTCTTGAACTATGAGCCTCCAAAGCTGTCACCTAAATAAATGTTTCCTTCACACATTATCCAGACTCAAGTATTTTGTTATAGCAACAGAAACAAACTAATCCACTTCTAAAACAAGTATCTGAGTTGCTGGTACAACATGTATATTCCAGTAATCACCACATCATGACAAATAGCATTCTCCCTAACATAAATCATGTTCTCTATAGAAACAAAAATGTTCTCTAAGAAACAAAAACATAAATCATGTTCTCTAAGAAACAAAAAAATTCTGTGGAAGACTGGGTGGGGTCTTCTTCTTCTTCTTCTTCTTCCTTAAAAAAAAAAAGAAAAAGAAAACCAAGTGAACTCTTTCTGAAATTTTTTTTATAAAGGCAATACAACTAAAATTAAAACCACAAAACTTAGTGTTAAAAGTGATCATAAAAATCCAACAGTTCATTGCCCTCATTTTGCAATTGAGGACTTCTCAGCCTGGAGCATTGACATGTAAAAGATGGCATAAAGAAAACCAGGGCTCACTCAGATTACCCATTACAGCCAGGGAATAAATAGATTTTTTTTTCTCACTGGAACAGGAAAGAAAAGGAGAAAAAATTTCCCAAACTACAAACTTAGAAGGGATGGTAGCAATGAAGGGAGGACGAGGAATGGGGAACACAAGAGGAGAACCAGAACTTAGAGGAAGAATCCTACGAAGCAACATTAATGAAGGAAACATGAATTTGAGAACACTACTTAAGTTGCCACATGATAATAAATGAGAACCGACTTTTATTCATATCATTTCTATAAATCTAGGCCAAAGTTCCCATTGTATTTTATTATTTATATTGCTAATTATTGGTATTATTGTTCCTACAATTAACACAATGTGCCCTCAAGTTATCATCACAATTTTGGAGGACAGGGTGCAAGAAAAAAGGAAAACAGAAACTAGGCATTGGCGTTTCTTTTACTAGGTAATGCTAACTCACGTCAGTATTTCCTATTAGTCACATTTGTTGTCCAGAAGGGAGAGGGAAAAAATGTAACACAATTTAATTTAAACTCAGAGCCTAGTCATCAGTGACCTTTAAACTCTGAAACCAGGGCTACTGCCCACATGCTAAATGCAATTATAAAATTTGATTTCCTATATGTAGTATGCAATGAAACTGTTTTAATTGACACTGATATATATTTGTAATAACTTCTGTATAAATTAAAAATCAATGCCAATTTCAACTCTCTGGGTAATTTTTTATTGAATAGATAAAAATTTCACGGAGGTACAACCTGTGCAAATGGCAAACACTACATAAAACAACCAATCTGGCAGAACATTCAGCTGTTCTAGAAACAGAAAGGATCTTTAGGCTTCAGGGCTTACCAAGCCCATTGGGCAAGCTTTCCAGACCCTAAGGTAGGTTCAGAATTTAGGGAGATTGCTAAAAAGTTATGGTAGGTCGTAGCCCCTTAATCACGTCAACATATTCTCTACTCCTACCTTCCGACTGAACTACTAGCACGTCTCTGCTTCCTTCTTTTTGCTGAGACCTTTGTGTTCTCTTAAATGAGATACAGATGAGTATAACGGAGTAAGTTTCTCTATAGTTAGACCAGGTGCCTGTTGTATTCAGAATCGCGCACACACACACACACACACACACACACACACACACAATGAGTAATTGGTGAGAGGACTGTTGTTGGAGCTATTCTACTGTGCAGTTGACACTTAATTTGTTTATTTTTGGTAGTGGGGATTGAATCCAGGGGCATTCTACTTCTGAGCTTCACCCCAGCCCCTTTTTATTTTTAATTTCAAAACAGGGTCTTGCTAAGTTGCTAGGGCTGGCCTCGAACCTGGGATTCTCCTGTGTCAGCCTCCCAAGTACTGGTATTACAGGTTTGTGCCACTGCACCAGGCTCAGTTGACATTTATGTGTAAGAAGTTCACAGTGTGTACGTCGGTGTACGTCGCCAGTGAGGGGCACTGCATTGTGCTGCGGGCACTGGATATTTCAGAGCACCAAACAAATTGAAAATTAAGCACTCCGAAAGAGACAGTCAGCCCCTCTTCAGTGCATTTGCTTATGCTTTTCCTTCCTAAACCACTTGCTAGAATTTAACAGGATTTTACACACAGCAAATACTACAAAGCTATTATTTCCTTTTCCTTTCCTTTTCCACATTGATTTCATCTGAGACTGAACATATCAGAAATTATGCCTGTCGAATCTAAACTTCACCTTCCCATACAAGTTTGAAAGTATCCCATGTTGTCATCGGGCCACGTGGAGTCCTGTATGTATACAGTTCCCATATGTATACAGTCACACACAGTGGTTTGCTACAGTGCTACCATTTAAAGGTGTGTTTTATAGGAGCCCATGCCAGGGAGTGTTCCTCATGATGAGAAACATGAAAGTGTACTTGTGTTAAAAAGAAAGGAAATAAGCTGGGCGTGGTGGCGCACGCTTGTAATCCCAGTACTTTGGGAGGCGGAGACCGGAGGATCCCGGTTCGTGGCCAGCCTTAGCGCTCTCTCTCTCTCTCTCTCTTTCTCTCTCTCTCTACTTAGTGAGGCCCTCTGCAACTCTGTGAGACCCAGTTTCAAAATAAAGTATAAAAAAATAGGGCTGGGGGTGTAGCGCGGAGGTAGAACGCCCCTGGGTTCAATCCCCGGTACCGCAAAAAAAAAAAAAAAGAAAGGAAATACAAGTGAATTGTGTAGCAATGGAAAGTATACTCAGGAAGACTGGAGAAACATACAAAACTAATATATGATCCAATTTTTATAATATATATTAGTATTTTTATATCTCTTATCTATACACATAGATATGTAACTAGAATCCTATAACTCTCCACAGCATAGTAAGATTATTATATGCCTTTATATACTTTTCACTTGTCCGTATTTTCTAAGGTTTCTGCAATACTCTTGTATGACTTTTGTTATAAAAAGATTTTTTAAACGACTATGAAAAGAACGATAGGAAGACTGCATGCGGAATGTAAGTCTCACAGAGGCCCAGAACACTCAAATAAACAGAAGGAAATGTACAATTGTATGTAGGTAAACACACACAGAGCTCAGGAAAATACAGTTGAGCCTCTAAAAATAGCAGAGCTGGAATTGCCTCCCCGGAATATTTATATACACCCACAAAGATATTTATATATCCTCACGGTCCGAGGCTTCCCATGTTACTTTCTTGCCTTTACACAGCTCTGGTGGCCCCAGCGAGCCTCCTTTACAACCCTGCTGTCGAGTGCCTTAACCTTGCTCTGACATATAAATTCAAATGGCAGCGAATTAATAATATGGGGAATCCTCTCCAGTAACAGCTCCAAAAAACAAAAAGTCACCCAACTTTTCCAAATGCCATTATTTTTTAAGAGAAATAAGGGACCCGGGGAGTAGAGGGGCTGGTTAAAAAACAAACAAAAACCTATTCCCTTCTTTCAAGCCAGAAGCACTAAATTGTAACTGCCTTGTAAATCTCTACCAATTTGTGCTCCATGTAAATCTCCAACGGGAGTTCTCTTAGCGAACCCTCCCTTAGAACGCGGTTGCCAGGATGTTTATAGAATCATTACTGCTAGGTTTTTCTCTACGGGAAATGTTTCAGCTGCAGCTCCATTCTTCTGGTGGTGCAAAAATGTATTTTGAGAGGCAGTAGCTTTTTCATATTAAAAAAAGAAAGATTTTAGTTCAGATTATAATTATATTCTTACAAAGCAATTGAGAAACGAGAGGTTTTTTTCTTTTGGTAGATCAATGGCTTTATCCAAGCAACAGCTCATGAATAAATCTCTTTTTAAGGATCTAAAATGTGACACAAGCTCATTATTAAAAAAATATTCAAATGACTAAGTATATACCTTTAAGGGGAAAAATTGGTGGTAGAGTATTCTGAACCAGAGCTGCATTCTCAATTATATATCCTTTTATTATTTTTTTAATTATTGGGAAGGCACATTTTTTGGTTAAAGTGAGATCACTTTTTCCTGCAGATATTTCAACTGTAACAAAATAATGCAACACTAATCTGTAAGACTTTTTCAGTAATAGATGTTTTTCCTCAGTAAATCAATGCAAAGGCTAATTGGGGTGGAAGGTGACTATCTCTCGTGGTTATAAATACATTTGCATTGCTATCAATCTTTTCCACCACCAATGTTAAACGAGGCTGAACAACCTAGAGGAAAAAGAAAAAAAAAATGAAGTTCAATGTTAGCCCGTAGTAAATGCTGCCATCAAGTGGCCAAATAGGGAGTTGCCCTAGCAAAAAATACAGTCAAGTAAACTTATGAACAATGTTTAAAACCTGGAATGAGTCTTATTCAGAGTTTGATGTATATTTTTATCATAAATAGGAGCCAAATGCAGTCTGTGGCCTGTATTTGTATGTTCCCTTTGCTAACTAACTCAGACTATAGACAAAAACCATAACAACAAAACTATGGAATTGAATATTCCTACAATGGCTTACTAACAAACTGCATGTTTTCAACTCAGGCCTGTCTCTTGAAATGTTATATGTTGGTGACATTGACCTTGGACTATTCAATGTTAACTCAGTGAACTCTATTTTTTTTTTTTTGGTGGTACCGGGGATTGAACCCAGGGGCATTCTACCTCCAAACTACACCCCCAGCCCTATTTTTTATTCTTTATTTTGAAACAGGGTCTCACTAAGTTGCGGAGGGCCTCACTAAGTAGCTGAGGCTGGCCTTGAACACGGATCCTCCAGTCTCAGCTTCCCAAGTACTGGAATTACAAGTGTGCTCCACCACGCCCGGCGTGAACTCTATTTTCTGATATTGAAATAAATTTTTAAGTAAATGTGTCGGCACCTAATATATACAAATTTTATTTTAGTAATTTTAACTGTTCCTTGCTTAGGACCAACTCTGAAGTATATGGAATATGTATGAATGACGAGAAATGTTTTTTTTATTATCTCTAGAAGGTAACCTGATGCTTTCATATATTATACAGTGCGAAGTGTAGGTTTTCAACTTACTAAAGATTCACCCTTATCTCTCTCTGATTGATTGTAATATTAACTTGTTTTTATTTTTCATGACAGAAAGTATGATACAGAGGTAAGAATTGCAAAAATGTATATTTTTTAATCAACATATTTTAATGATGTTCATGAGAAACTAATTTTTGTTTCATTTACATAATGGCAGATGCAAAAGCACTGAGCCCAAGTTAAAATGTTTATTCTCAAAGACATTCTAAATGATGCAGGTAATTAAACAGCGAATCATTGCTCAATGAACAAACATTTTAAATATGCATTTCATAATTAATAGAATTTTGGAAGTAGGAACAAGTTCTGAAGTTTCCAATGGTGTAAAGTATTAAAGAGTAGTTAACAGAACACCTGCAATAAAATCATATGAAGTATTTATTTAAACAATCAGTATCTTAAATCTTCTTTCTTCTTAGAAATTCTGACCTACTGAGTCAGAATTTCAAGTGGGGAAAGGACCAGGAATTTGAATTTTTAATAAATCCCATGGGTAACCTCCTATGAACTTACCTCATTTTAGTAAGTGAGAGATTAAATTAAACTGATTGTCCTAAGATTACAAATTTAGGACTACAACAGGAGTCGAAGCCAGCCTTCCAGCCCTGCCGTCCAAACTTCCTTACCTTGTGTGGTGTGAGCTGTATGCATTTACCTCTGCAGGTGTCAGAATCTTTGCATGATAACTGGAAGCTACTGACCCCATGTAGTAGAAGCACTTCTTAAGTTCTATCTCATGGGCTTTAAGAACGTAAAAAATAAAAGGTGCCGCGCCATTGAAAAGAAGGTGTAACAGTATGCACTCCTTTTGTGATTCATCACCATTATAACTAATAAGTCTCACTTCCTATTAAAGGCAACAATATAAAGCTTTCTCTGCTCCTTTATTATGTAACCAAACAAAATCAAGGCCAAGAAACATAAGTCAAAAGATGAACCAAAGTAGGGTAGACCGTTGGCCCAAAGAATGGCACAATCGTTCCTTCTGCCACTGTATTCACACCCTGTTACACTGTGACTTGGCCATCTCTTGAAACGGCCTGGTCCCCCGACTTACTGGACCAACAGAACACAGCAGGAGTGATGCTGTGTGTCCTTCTAGCCTCAGCTGTCAGAGGAAGATGGTGGGGAAGGAGAAGCCCAGATGTTACAGCTGTGTCAGCATTCCACATAAATGAACCCAGGTGAGACCCACAGAAACGCCTAGCCAACCAACAGAATTGGGAGAAGTAATAAACTGTGGTTGACTTAAGAAAGTTTTGGAGTGGTTCATTACATAACAACAGTTCATTAATAGGCTAAGGAACAACCATAACCTTAACCACAACCTACGAAGAAACAACCAGAACGCAAAACCACCATTGCTGTCAAGCGCACTGAAAATAACCCAGGGACAGGGGAGGCTCCTTGAGAGACACCGCCTCTGAGGAACAGGCAGAGTGACACAGCGCACAGCAGGCGGGCTCACCACGACAGCAAGAACCACTCTTCCCTTGAGTGGCCAACTGAGTTTAACACACAGGTCACAGGACCCCCAGGAAACTTTATTTTATACCACAGAGTGGCAGATGTTGACAGGCTGAGTATGAACGCACACAGACGTACCATCATCTCAAGGGAGCTGCTGTGGGTGACATCGAGTGGGGGGATGTTATCGGTGACCTGCAGCTCTGCAGAGAAGCAAGAGAAATCACTACCAAAAAAGGAGGGAAGGAAGGGAGAAATGGAGGGAGGATGTGAGGAAGGAAGGGAGGAAATATGTATACCTGTGGCTTCTTACCTATGTGCCAGAGAGACTTCTTGCTAACTCGGAGTCAATTTATATTCATAGGGTAGAGTGTTATTGAGACTGTGTTCAAAAGCCATAGTCAGAAATCCAAACTGCCTCTGAACTCTACTCAGCCCACCTCTATACTAGCCTTCATCAAATGGCTGATTCACGCGTGCATTAAAAACAAGGAATAGTCAGAAAAAAAGAACCAGCTTGAGGCAGATTATAGACAAAAACAGTAACAAAAAGAAAAAATATGGTAAATAGAAGGCAGACAAAAATGACACAAGACTATAACACAAATGTGTGAATAAGATGGGCACATTGTACACAGGGGCAAGTTGCTTTGGAATGATTAGCACAGACCCTGGCCATTTCTCTAGTGCTTAGTGACAGGGCACACTACGGGACAAGAAAGAACCGGTGCTCCAGTATAAGAGAATTAAATCTGGCTGACTTCAGACTTCACCGAAAAAGTAAAAATGACTATAAAAGGCAATGGAGCAATGTCTACCAAGTCCTCAAGGAAGGAAAATATAAGCCAAGAATGTACAGTTTTAATGAGTTATCATTTCAAATTAAAAGTAATTGACAGATAATATGAAACATGCAAGAAATCTGGAGCATAACTCCAGAGAGAGAGAGAGAGAGAGAGACTGTGTGTGTGTTATTGGGGATTGAACCCAGGGGCATTCTACCTAGTTTACTTTTTATTTTATAACAGGGTCTCAATAAGTTGCTGAGGGTGTCCTTGAACCTGCAATCCTCCTGTCTCAGCCTCCCAAGTACTGGGATTACAGGTGCACGCCACCATACCCAACTCTTTGAGCTCTTTTTAAAGACAACTACTATAGCATAAACTATACATTAGCATAAACTATACTATAGCATAAACTATACATTAGCATAAACTAATGGAGAAATTGAATTTCTCCATTCAAACAGGTGAATGGAGAAATCATTGCAAAGACTGCCCATCCAGGTGTGGTGGCATACACATGTAATCCCAGTATTTGGGAGCCTGAGACAGAGGATCGCAGGTTCAAGGACATCCTCAGCAACTTAACAAGACCCTCAGCAACTTATCAAGACCCTGTTTCAAAATAAAAAGTAAAATAGGGCTGGGATGTAGCTCAAAGGTAGAATGCCCCTGGCGGGGGGGGGGGGAGACACTACCCAGCTATGAGAAGTAGAACAAAATGTAAATGTCAGAGGCTACTGCAATTTAGAAACAAAAATATAATTCACTTCAAATGATAAGAGGGAGAGAGAAGTGGGAGACGCAGTAAGATACAGAGGAAGCATATCAACTCTGCACCCCTTAGAAGGGGGCAAAGAGGCTGAACCCTAAAGTGGTAACACCTCGAATCATGATTTACATATTCGAATACATGGAAAATTATGAACACCTCAGACCATATAGCAAATAAAAACAAGTACAAACTAGAAGCATGTCATTAAAAGGTGATAGGTTTCAAATCAAAGATGGCGATAAAAAGCCGGGCGTGGTGGCGCACGCTTGTCATCCCAGTACTTTGGGAGGCGGAGACCGGAGGATCCGGGTTCGCGGCCAGCCTCAGCTCTCTGTCTCTGTCTCTGTCTCTGTCTCTCTAGTTAGTGAGGCTTCTACAACTTCGTGAGACCCGGTTTCAAAATAAAGTATAAAAAATAGGGCCAGGGGCATAGCGCGGAGGTAGAACGCCCCTGCGTTCAATCCCCGGTACCGCAAAAACAAACAAACAAACAAACAAACAAAAAGATGGCGATAAAAATACTAAATGTAAATGAGGAAAAATCATCTACTAACATGTGTGTTCAGAATAGATCAGGAAGGAAAACTCTGCTTGTATAAAAGTGATTCTGAAAGATCTGAAGAAAAAAAAATGGCAAAAATAGACCAGTAGCTGGGCGTGGTGGTGCACGCTTGTCATCCCAGTACTTGGGAGGCTGAGACAGGAGTATCCGGGTTCGCGGCCAGCCTCAGCTATATAGTGAAGCCCTCCACAACTTAGTGACACCCTGTTTCAAAATAAAGAATAAATAATAGGGCTGGGGGTGTAGCTCGGAGGTAGAATGCCCCTGGGTTCAATCCCCAGTACTGCAAAAATAAATAAATAAATAAATAAACCAGTAAACAAACAGAAAAAAAACAGAAACTGCTGGTCAGGAAGGAGCCAGAAACACAACTGGCTATAGAAGGGAGACCCTACTCTTCCTTCTCCCGTGGTGAGGGCAGGGGAGCCCGCTGCTGCCCACAAGGGGAAACTCAAATTCAACGAATAGTCACTTTAATAGCTCGATTTCAGCATACCTCACTGTCTCTTTCAACACTTAAACAACAGCATGAACCATTTTTAAACACTTTTTTACTATGTTTGTGCTAATAAGTCATTATACACTAAGAATTTAGATGAGCCTATTGTGAATTTTTTGAAGATTACTTTTTTCAGTAGCTGTGTTGCAGGCTGGCTTCTACAAAAAAAAAATACAACCCTTTTTAATGTAATTGCTGTTTGTTTGTCTTAACTCTTTTTTCCACTGGCATGATTCACTTTTTCACTCTAAAAACAAGAAAAAGACCATCTGAAAGGTAGCCACCCATTGGGTTTGATATTTCTTCATGTTTGCACAATCTTCAAAATATGCCTCAGTGCTCCCAAATATACTCACCTGGTCTAAAAGTCCCCGAAAAACCATGTTACAGTCCTCTAGAGTCAACTGTCTTTATAAACGACTGAGCTCTTGGACCTGTCTTATGACTAATGTTTTGTTTATTTGTTTGCTTGTTTGTATTTCGCAGGTCTGAGGATAGAACCAGGGCTTCATGCACACTAAGTAAGCGGTCTACCACCAACCTACATCCCAGCCCTCATGACTTTATATTTTTTTTTATTGTGGTTGGTACTAGGGATTGAACCCAGGGACATTCTACCTCTGAGCTACACCCCTAGCCCTATTTTTTTAAATTTTGAAACAGGGTCTCTCTAAATTGCTGAGGCTGGCCTCAAACTTATGATCCTCCTGTTTCAGCTTTCCAAGTACTGGGATTACGGGTATGCACTACCATACCTAGCTCTTAACTATAATTTTAAAACAAAAACAGAAAGATCTTTATTTTTATCCATCTGTATTTATTTGTGTATGTGTGTACACGTATGTATGTGGTATGTTTGGGCAGCATGTATGTGTATATATGTTTGTATATTGTCTACATTGTACCAAGTTAGCCTCAAATGTTCAAAATTAGCTGGGCATGGTAGCACATACTTGTAATCCCAGTACCCAGTACTTGGGAGGCTAAGACAGGAGGATTGCAGGTTCGAGGACAGCCTCAGCAAGTAGTGAGACTCTCATCAACCTAGAGAGGCCCTGTTTCAAAACAAAAATAAAAATTAGGGCTAGAGGTGTAGCTCGGAGGTAGAATGCCCCCCAGGTTCAATCCCCAGTACCACAAAAAAAGTTAAAAAATTAAAGAATCCAACAAATGTTTTTATGTGACTTTAGTAAACGTCAGTAAATAAACACAGTATTGATCTCCTGAAAATAGACATACAGCTCAGGGAAATTTTCACAAGAAAGTGGTAAGCTCAACAGAGACCATGGATACCACAAGGCTAGACACACTTGTAATAAAGAAAACCATAGCAGAAAATACCAATATGTACGGACGGTGCCCAAATAGTCAATGAGTAAATGGAGGAGTAAATAAGTAAAACCCTAATAAATAAATAAGTAAATAAAGTTAAATGTAGCTAATCATGAGCTCCTAAAATTATGTGTAGTTAAGCTATAGCATTTGAAAATAGATTCACTTTAACCTCTCCACTAATGTGCATCCACCAGGTTCGGGGTGAGAGCTTAAGCTAAATTTTTTTTTTTTTGTGATACCGGGGATTGAACGCAGGGGCGTTCTACCTCCGTGCTACACCCCCAGCCCTATTTTTTATACTTTATTTTGAAACCGGGTCTCACAAAGTTGC
>PVJS01054182.1:0-13050 GCA_004027185.1 Glis glis
AAAAAAAATAGGGCCGGGGGTGTAGTGCGGAGGTAGAACGCCCCTGCGTTCAATCCCCGGTTCTGCAAAAAAAAAAAAAAGTTAAAATAAATAAATAAATAAATAAAAATTAGGAGCATATTTTGCAAGTAATAGGAGTATAAATGATTTGTTTCCAGAGAGCATATTGTGGTAAATGAAGGAAATCAGTCACATATTTGTTTCATTCATGTATGTGTACTCCTCTGCAATATAATTTCCCTATTCTTTTCATCAAAAGCTGCTTATTTCTACATTACTTTGAATTAAGATGTGCCTTGTGACTTTAACAATCTATAGCAAGAGTTAGTGAAGAGGCCAGGGTTAGCTATTTATTTATTTATTTATTTATTTATTTTATTTGGTGCTGGGGATTGAACCCAGAGGCATTCTATCTCCAAGCTACACCTCCAGTTGTATTTTAGTTTGATTTTGAAACAGGGTCTCTCTAGGTTGCTGAGAGTCTCACTAAATTGCTGAGGCTATCCTCGAACCTGTGATCCTCCTATCTCAGCCTCCCAAGTACTGGGATGACAAGCGTGCGCCACCACACCCAGCTCAGGTTAGCCTTTTAGAAAAGGAGAAATCTCAAGATATAAATCTAACCAAAGTCTGACACCTAACACCGGACGTGAGAAAGAAGAAACCATAAATCCGGCAGCTGTGGTCAAACTTCCAGAAGACTTAACCGTGTTAGGAATGCAGGCAGGACCAAAAGGAGCATCAGTCCAAATTGCTGACACGTGAAACTGGAGAAAATAAAAATGGGGGTACAGACAATACATTCTCTCTTTCTCTCTCTCTTTCTCTCTATTTTTATTTTATTTAATTTTTATTTATTTTATTATTTTTTTATTTATTGGTACTGGGATTGAACTCAGGGGCATTCTACCTCCAAGCCACACCCTCAGCCTTCTTCATACTTTGTTTTTGAAACACGGTCTCTCTAAATTGCTTAGTCTCACTGCATTGCCAAGGCTGGCCTCAAATCTGCGATCCTCCTGTCTCAGCCTCCCCAGTACTGGGATTACAGATGTGTGCCACCATGCCGGGCTGCAGCAATACATTCTTTAAGTGTAAAAGAGAAATAAACTTTCAGATGATGAAATATGAGCAATTTATTAACAGAATAATCTCAATACAGGAATTTCTCAGTGAACCCAGATAAATGACGAGAAGCAGGAGAAATAAAGAGAGTCTGAGGGCAAATGTGTGGCTAAATGCCAATGAATCGTGGCTTTATGTAGCAATGGTAATAGTGTTTCATGTATTAGATACATGGGGAAATGGGTATCAGTAAGATAAAGAGAGGTACAGGCCGGGCATGGTGGCGCATGCTTGTAATCCCAGTACTTGGGAGGCGGAGACCGGAGGATCCGGGTTCGCGGCCAGCCTCAGCTACTTAGTGAGGCCCTCCGCAACTTCGTGAGACCAGGTTTCAAAATAAAGTATAAAAAATAGGGCCGGGGGTGTAGCTGGGAGGTAGAATGTCCCTGGTTTCAATCCCCGGTACCGCCAAAAAAATAAATAAATAAATAAAAATTTAAAATAGATAAAGAGAGGAAGGGCACAGATTCTTAAAAACCACAGTACAAATAGCAATACGTTTGAAAGGAACTACATGGAGTTAAAACGTTCTAAGTTTCTTAATTACTAGAGAATAGATAAAAATTCCAGGGAACATTAAACTTAATATGTCAAGGATGAATTTGTAGTCTCTGGGGTCACTTCTAGAAGAAGAATAAAAGACTGGGTAACTATCAAACTAATAGAGGGAGAAATTGATTGAAAAGCAATTAATCCAAAAGAAGGGAAGAACGGGAAGAAGGGGCAGAGAGCGGGCACGGCAAATAAAAATGTGGGGGATTTAGACACGAATAGATCAGTTATCACATGAATGTAAGTAGAAAGAATGACTATAGTTTCAAGAGAAAGATAGTCAACAGCATTTAAAAACAAAGCCGGGCGTGGTGGCACACGCCTGTAATTCCAGTACTTGGGAAGCTGAGACAGGAGGATTGTAGGTTCCAGGCCAGCCTTGGCGACTGAACGAGACCCTCAGCAACTTAGTGAGACCCTGTTTTCAAATAAAAAATAAAATAGGGCTGGGGGTATAGCTAGGAGGTAGAATGCCCCTGGCTTCAATTCCAGTACCAAAAATTAAATAAATAAATAAATAAATAAATAAATAAACTCAATTATTATTAGTTATGGGAAACTCACTGCAAATATAACAATACAAAATGATTGTTACCCATCCAGAGAGAAATTCTCTGCAGGGAGGACGAAGGGGTAGTAATCTGAAAGGACAACGAGGGGATTTCACTAGGCTGTCAATGTGCTCTTTCTTGATCTAGCTACTAGTGGCACACATGTTTAATTTGTAATGCTTTCTGCATGTTTATTTTATATATAGACAGAGTATAATGGACAAATAAACTAGATATCTATGTAGGTGTACATTGCCTTTCGCCGAATAATAAATTAGCATTTCAGATCTGTCGCACAACAGATTTGTTCGAAAAATAGAATACGCATGATTTGATTGTTATTATTATTACTTGGGCGGCAAATGTCTTTTTACCTGATCCCCACCCGCGCTCCTTCCCCTGCCTCTTCTAGTCAGCTTACTCTCAGGAGAACAGTTGTACCCTGCGCTTGTTAAACACTCTTGTCTTCCAAGCGTTAGTCATCCTTTTATTTCATACTTAATCTTCTTCCAAGGAGGACCTTGGAGAAAAATGTTTCCAGCCAAGTGCAGTATAGTTTTGATATGCTTTTATTGGTGCATTGTAATGATACGTCATAATGAGGCTCAGTGTAACAGAGACGTACGTGCACACAGCATTTGGTGTTTCTCTCTCTGGGCCCACCCCACGCCCTCCCCTTCCCCGTACATGCCAATTCGGATTAGGAGTGATCATTTTGTATATGTACATAGCAATATTTAAACCGCTACCTTCAATATGTCTCCACCTCCTCTCTCCCTTCCCTAAACCCCCTCCATCACCTCCGTCTCTTGTTTCCCAATTTCTCTCTCGCTTCTACATATGAGAGAAAACATACATACAAATATTCGCTTTCTCAGACTGGCTAATCTCATTTTGCATACTACTCTTCGCTAGACCCATCCATTTCCCTGCAAATGACATCGTTTTGTTCTTTATAGCTGAGTAAAATTCCATCGTGTGTCTAGACCCCAGTTTTATAATCCATTCATCTGTGGATGGACACCCAGGTTGGTCCCACAATTTGGCTATTGTGAATTGTGCTGCTATGAACATGGACGGATATGCACGGATGACTATCATATTGTGGCTTCAGTTCCTTTGGAAAGATAAACAGAAGTGGTATATATATATATATATATATATATTTTTTTTTTTTTTTGCAGTACCGGGGATTGAACCCAGGGGCGTTCTACCTCTGTGCTACGCCCCCGGCCCTATTTTTTATTCTTTATTTTGAAACCGTGTACCGTGTCTCACGAAGTTGCGGAGGGCCTCACTAAGGAGAGAGAGAGAGAGAGAGAGAGAGAGACAGGGAGAGAGAGAGAGAGAGAGAGAGCTGAGACTGGCCGCGAACCCGGATCCTCCTGTCTCCGCCTCCCAAAGTACTGGGATTACAAGCGTGCGCCACCACGCCCGGCTTAAGACTAGAGATTTTAAATAAAAGCTTTCTTGAGCTATGTTTCATATACCATACACTTGGTGTTTCAGAAATTCTCATAGTTGTGAAATCATCCCAAAAATCAATGTCAGAATATTTTCATCACCCCAAAATAAGCTGTGTACCCTATAAAAATCACTCATCTCCCTCCCTGTCCTTACCAAAGCCCCATCCCGAAATGACTACAAATCTATGTTTTCTATAGATTTTCTTTTTTTTTTTTTGCGGTACCGGGGATTGAACGCAGGGGTGTTCTACCTCCGCGCTCCGCCCCCGGCCCTATTTTTTTTTATGCTTTATTTTTGAAACCGGGTCTCACGAAGTTGCGGAGGGCCTCACTAGGTAGAGAGAGAGAGAGGGAGAGAGAGGGAGAGAGAGATCACGCGCGCGCGCGCATGCGCGCTGAGGCTGGCCGCGAACCCGGATCCTCCGGTCTCTGCCTCCCAAAGTACTGGGATTACAAGCGTGCGCCACCACGCCCGGCTTAGATTTTCTTATTCTAGATGTTTCATATGAATGAAATCATATAGGATGTAATGTTGTGACTAGTGTCTTTAAGCTAGCATTGAGTTTTCAGGGTTCATCTATGTTGGGTCTTGTATCATGAAGCCATTCCTTTTTTATGGCCAAATAGTACATTTTATGAACAATACCCACTTTATTTACTTGTTCATAGTTTGATGAGCATTTGAGTTGTTTTTGTTTTCTTGCTACTGTGAATAGTGTTGCTGTGGACATTCCTGTCCAGGTTTCATTTAATTTATTGTACACTTCAACTCTGCATTTCATTTGGTTTTGTTACAATGGTTTCTGTCATCTTATTGACATTTCCTGTTTGAAAGAACATGGTTGTTATGCCTTCATCTTCGCCTCCTTCTTCTCTTCTCCTTCTCCTCCTCCTCCTCTCTTCCTTCTTCCTCTTCATTGTTTTCTTCTTCATCATTGTTTACTTCTTCTTTCCTCCTCCTCTTCATCCTTCTCCTCTTCTTCCTCTCCTCCTTCTTCTTCTTCATTGTTTTCTTCATCATTTTTACTTCTTCTTCTTTCCTCCTCCTCTTCATCCTTCTCCTCCTCCTTCTTCTTCATTTTCTTCTTCTTTGTAATCTCCTCCTCCTTTTTTCCCCTTTTTATTTTATACTGGGGACTGAACCTAGGGGTGTTCTGCCTCTGAGCTACATCCCCAGTCCTATTTTATTTTTTCTTTTGAAACAGAGTCTCACTAGGTTGCTAAAAGTTTCCATAAGTTGGTGAGGCTGGCCTCGAATCTGCCATCCTCTTGTCTCAGTCTCCCAAGTACTGAGATTTCAGGCATGCACCACCATGCCCAACTCTTTACTTCTTTATTCCTTCTTTTAGCTCCTTGAACATGTTTACAGTGGTTCCTTTGAAGGACATTTTCTGTTAAACATGATTTTTTTAACATGATTTTCTGTTACCTGATTTTTTTTTCCTTTTCTGTTTTATGGGTCACAATTTGTGCCTTGGGCATAAATTACTCCCTAGATTGAGAATGCTACAATTAAATTTGGACTCCTTAATGTGGTTCCTTTTGAGATCAATGTTTTGAGTTTTGCTCTGACACAAAGAATCTCTTCTTAGCTTTCCCCCCGCTGGTTTTCTGTGCTAAGCTTCCTGACCTGTGATTTAGCTTATATAAAATATAAGCCTGGTGTGGTGGTGCACATCTGTAATCCCAGTACTTGGGAGGCTGAGACAGGAGGATTGCAGGTTGGGGGCCAGCCTCAGCAACTTACTGAGACCTTGTTGCAAAATAAAAAACAATAAAATAAACAGGGCTGGAGTGTAGCTCAGAAGTAGAATGTCCCTGGGCTCAATACTCAGTAATGCACACACACACACACACACACACACACACACATACACAGAGAGAGAGAGAGAGAGAGAGAGAGAGAGAGAGAGAATGTGAAATATTACTGTATTTTCAAACTTTAAAGGAAGCAGAAGGAAATATTTACAACAGATAAAAGTTTACTCTCTTAAATACAGTGAAAACTTTGACAAGTATGTAGGCTAAAGATGAATGTTGAAATAAATAAATGACTAAAGAACTCAAAACTGGCAATTAGTAAAATCCATGCAACACAAAAACATATAAAAAATTTAAACTGATTAGTGATAAAAGAGAAAGAGAAACACTTTACATCCACAAGTTAGAAATGACATAAAGAAACTAGAAAATACACTGTGAAGAGAGTATATTGACACATACTTGGGCAAAATGTATGAATATCATATTAAAAATGTGCATAACTTTTCTATGTTGCATTTATTTAAAAATGGTATATTTTGATGCATATTCGATGGCTGTATTTGAGTGTGTTGGTTTTGACCTATACCAGCTGTCTCTATCAACATCCTCACTGCTGTAATCCAAAACAACTGACCACACAACCTAGAAGAAGAAAGATTTATTTGCTCTAAGTTTTTTGGAGATTTCAGGTTCAGTTCATGTGAAGCTGGGTCTGCAGAGCTCAGGGCCTGGTGGCAGGAAGCAGAGAGAGGGAGAGAGCAAGGGCTCTGCCCTTACATCATGAAGGCTGGAAGCAAGAGAGAGAGCCAGCAAGCAAAGGGATTCAAAGACACAAGCACAGTCCCCAAGGCCACACCCCAGGGACCCACCTTCTCCAGCCACACCCCACCTGCCTAGGTGACCACCCAGTGAATCCAGTACAATGGGTTGATACACTGATGAGATTACAACCCTCATGACTTAAGTATATCAACCCTGAGCTCTTCAGGGAACATTCTGCATCTGACCATAACAGTAGTACTACCATTGGTTAACATTTTCAGTTTGCTCCTCAGGAAAATATGTTCCAGAGGTAGGCAGTTAGCATCTACAAATCTTTTGCAGAAGCCCACCTAAGATTCAATTATTATCATTATTATTAGTAGTAGTAGTAGTGGTAGTAGTAATAGTAGTACTGGGGATTGAACCCAGAGTCATTCTACCTCTGAACTATACCACCAGCCATTTTTATTCTTTATTTTTATTTTTATTTATTTATTTTTTGGTACTTGGGATTGAACCCAGGGCCATTCTACATCTAACTATACCCCAGCCCTATTTTATTTTTATATATTTATTTATTTATTTGCAGTACTTGGGATTGAACCCAGGGGCATTCTACCTCCGAGCTACACCCCCAACCCTATTTTTTATTCTTTATTTTGAAACAGGGTCTCACTAAGTTGCAGAGGGACTCACTAAGTAGCTGAGGCTAGCCTCAAACCCGGATCCTCCGGTCTCAGCCTCCCAAGTACCGGGGTTACAAGTGTGCACCACCATGCCTGGCTTATTTTTTACTTTAAAACAGGGTTTAAGTTACCCCACTCTGGCCTCAAACCTGTGATCCTCCTGTCTCAGCCTCCCAAGTACGGGGAGTACAGACATGCTCAAGATTCAATTCATTTTATTTACTAGCAATGATGGAAACTTTGCTAATTAGCATTACCAAAGGTACCAATGATTATAAAAACTGGTGAATGATTATTTTTACTGCCAAAGTGAATAATATTCAAGACATATTTGGCTAGAAATGTTGTACATTGAGTATCTTGGTCTTTTTGTTTGTTTGTTTGTTTGATTTTATTTTGTTTATGGTACTAGGGATTGAACCCAGGGGCATTCTACCTCTGGGCTACAGCCCAGCCCTTTTTATTTGCAAAAAAGGGTCTCACTAAGTTGCTGAGAGTCTCACTATGTTGCTGAGGCTGGCCTCGAACCTGCGATCCTCCTGTCTCAGCCTCCCAAATACAGGGATTAGAAGCGTGTGCCACCGCACCGTTTTGCGCATTGAGTTTTGCCCTTGCAGAGTCCAGCATGAGAAGCTGGGGAGCCCGAGAGCCTCTATGTTGAAGAACTCTGCTCTGTGCTTATGATTCCAAACCGTGTTGCCTTGAGCAATTTCCAGAGGATTTTGCTACGTGATTCCAACTAACACTTTAACTGCATCCGGCCCTTGTGGTATTATTACATGTGACTCTATTTCATCTTTTATTCAAAGGGCTATTGGAGATTTTTTTGAGCTTATGGTTCGAATTATTGGATTTTTTAAAATGTCTGCTATGTTGTTATATGTGCAGAATTTAGCTGTAGATCTTCTTTTATTATAATTTGCTATATTATTTTCAGGATATTAGGAACGAGGCTTAGAGCTTCCATCAGCCTTTACTTCTTGAAGAGCAACAATATTTACCAAGAAAGAACTAACAATTAAGAAAAAAATTAGTTATGCATTCAGGAACCATTGGAAATCATTTAAAATTTTATATAACTTAAAAGTGATTATAGAGAATAAAATAGAATTCACACACTCCAGAATGAAGAAGCAAAATCATAATATTGTTTTGACCCCATAGTTCAAATTCTAGGTATTTATCCTAAGGAAATAATTAATGGTAAGTGTAAAATTTAACTTTGCTATGCTTATCAAAGAGATGTTTATTATATCAGGAGAGAAATTCTTTACATGCTCAACAATGGAGAATTGATTGAGTCATTTGTAGTATATTTGAAAATGGAATGTTAAGCAGCTTTTAAAAATTAGGACATTGAGCCGGGCGTGGTGGTGCACACTTGTAATCCCAGTACTTGGAAGGCTGAGATCGGAGAATCACAGGTTTGTGCCCAGCCTCAGCTACTTAGTGAGGCCCTCTGCAACTTACTGAGACCCTATTTCAAAAATAAAGAATAAGCCGGGCGTGGTGGCGCACGCTTGTAATCGCAGTACTTTGGGAGGCGGAGACCGGAGGATCTGGGTTTGCGGCCAGCCTCAGCTCTCTCTCTCTCTCTCTCTCTCTCTCTCTCTCTACTTAGTGAGGCCCTCCACAACTTCATGAGACCCAGTTTCAAAATAAAGTATAAAAATAGGGCTGGGGGTGTAGGTCGGAGGTAGAATGCCCCTGGGTTCAATCCCCAGTACTGCCAAACAAACAAAAAAAAACACAAAAAACCAAAAACAACAAAATAGTACATACAAGTGAAAGTGTTTTAGAACTATGTAATTATGCTATGTGAATACAGTATCAATTGTTTAGGATAAAATCGAAGGATTGATGACTTGACATATTCTCTCACTTTTTTTGTATCTCTTCCATTTCCCAATACTAGGGCTTAAAAAGGAGCGTTCTTGCTGGGTGCAGTGGCACACTCCTGTCAACTGAGTACTTGGGAGGCTAAGACAGGAGGATCTCAGGTTCAAGACCAGCCTTAGCAACTTAGCTGAGGCTGGCCTCCAAACCTGCCATCCTCCTCCCTCAGCCTCCCAAGCACTGGGATTAGAGGCGTGGGCCATGGCCATCACTCCCAGCCTGACTAGCCATTTAAAGGCAACATTTTGTATAGTTTACCCTCACTATTTGCAGATTGCGTGTTTGTGAATTTGCCTACTTGGTAACATTTATTTGCAATCCGTAAGTCAGTACTCCAAGCACTCAAGTGGCCACTTGTAGACACAGAGGTCCTTGTGCACACACAGCCATCCCCGAGAGCCTCAGGTCTCCCATGCACTTGTTCCTAGCTGAGGGCACGCAAGGAGATGCTCGGACTTCTTGGTTCAGCTCCCAGACTGTCAGGACGTCTTCTTGCTACAGTGTACGCATTGCTCTGTGTTTTAAAGCTTTGTGTCTTTACTCGTTGGTAATTAATTTTGCTGTTTAAAATGCCCCAAATCATAGGTCATGATGGCGCATGCCTATAATCCCAGTATTTGAGAGACTGAGACAGGAGACTCGCAGGTTCCAGGCCAGCTTCAGCAATTTAGCAAGGCTCTCAGCAACTTAGCAAGACCCTGTCTCCAAATAAAAAATAAAATAGGGCTGAGGGTGTAGCTCAGAGGTAGAATGCCCCTGGGTTCAATCCCCAGCACCTCAGAAATGATTAAAAATCATTAAAAAAAATAAGATGACCCAAAGTACAGTGGTGGGGTGCTGTTTGGTGTTCCTAAGCCTGGGAAGACATTATGGAAGTGCTTGATGGAGAAAACATGTTGGACAGCTGGGTGTGGTGGCGCAGGCTTGTAATCCCAGTACTTGGGAGGCAAAGACCGGAGGATCCAGGTTTGCGGCCAGCCTCAGCTATTTAGTGAGACCCTCCGCAACTTAGTGAGACCCGGTTTCAAAATAAAGGATAAAAAATAGGGCTGGGGGTGTAGCTCGGAGGTAGAATGCCCCTGGGTTCAATCCCCGGTACCACACACACAACAAAAAGTGTTGGACAAATTTGGTCAGACAAGGGTTATGGAGCTGCTAGAGACCTCAATGCTCACGAATCCTCAGAACATATTAGCTAAGGAGTTTTTACCAGATGCATGCATAAAACAAGAGTCGTACTGATGGGTTGATGCAAACCTTCTCACCAGGAGTTCTCAGGAGCCCAACCCTCTATTTTCTCTAGGAACAATTCCTTTTTTGCAGTGACCTTATAGAACAAAGCGACTGCAAACAACCAAAATCAGCCGTAAATCATTTTTGCAAAGTAAAGACTTCTAAAAGTATTATTTTTGAGTTTTATATATGAAAATATCTAATGAAATCTAAAGACAGTGTTGAAGGAAGGACAGGTGTGACTGATTCCTTATTCCAACTTCTGAACGCTTAAATTAACTGGGGAGTTTACTAAGATTTCATAAAGGAATCTTAGCTGGGGTGCCAGGTTCCCAGTTTACTTTGACAAGGTCTGTCATTGTGTGTCACAACCTTCATGCCAATTAGCTGTGCTTTTGTATGCTAATTACTATTATCCCCCTCTGAGGTCATTATTATTCTTATGTCCTTAGTTAGAAGCTACCTAGTCATAACTCAAACAATTACATAGGAGGGGGCGGTAGGAGGCGGGTCTGAAAGTCGTTAGCTGAGTTCCATTTATATTGTGTTCTACTTAAAAAATGATCAGAAAGCTCCTCTTGACGTATTTCTTTATATAAAAAAAAGAAAATACTGCTTTATCTACTTGGTAGATGCAAGCTTGGGGTTATGTTTGAAAAACAGGGAGGGATCTAAGGAGTACTTTATACCTGAAGATCCATCCATTCAGGCACCAAATACATTTCTAGAAATGAATTATACAATGTAGGTATTTTTTTTAATGTGACTCACCTCTGCCTTTGAATCGCCTTCTTCAAGTTATTTAGAACAAAGAAGGTAGTGTTTATGAAAAAAATTAATCCCACTGGAGGCCAAGAAAAAGGAGAAAATCAAATCAGAGGTGGTCACAAGAGACATATTTCTGCTCGCACGATGCCCTTTTTCTGCCTCCTTTTTTATTAAAACCACACACGCCAAATCCCTAGGATATGTGGAGAAGGAATTACAAGGGTGGGGCGGGGACGTAGAGTTGCCCTTTTGGGGGAGTTTCCAGAACTGTTGCACACTGGGTAAAACCTGCTGAAGAGCCAGGCGTGGTGACGCACGCTTGTCATCCCAGTACTTGGTGGGCTGAGAGTGGAGGATCGCAGGTTCGCGGCCAGCCTCAGCTACTTAGTGAGGCCCTCCACAACTTAGTGAGACCCTGTTTCAAAATAAAGAATAAAAAATAGGGCTGGGGGTGGAGCTCGGAGGTAGAATGCCCCTGCATTCAATCCCTAGTGTTGCAAAAAAAAAAAAAAAACCTGCTGATGTATTCTGTCCATGTCTACAAAAAAGTCAAAAGCGTTTTCAGCGTTGATTTCCCTGAAGACATGTCAGCTCTCATTCAGCTGGGTTTAATGAGGGTAAGAGGTGACCTTGGGTCCAAATAGATCCTCCCATATTAAAAGACCTGGAGGTGAAACCTCACATATGTGTATAAATAGTTATTTTGGAAGGTAGGATGGCGGGGGGATTGCAACTCTCTGCTTACCTGCTATTCGGGCTCACTGGGCAGGAGAAATTTCCCCACTGCATTATAGACATGATTATTTGCAAATTCCACGAGCGCCCGTAATTCATTCATCCACGGATACAGAGATGGGTCTCAGTATAGCAGCGCTATTGAACTTGCTGCTGGCAGCATTAATTGATTCATTTGGAACATTCCCCCCCAGAGAATCCCAATCACAGGTTCCCCCGAGCAAGCAAGTGACACCCAACCGGGTCCGGATATGGGGGGACACGTGTAAGGATGTTGGCATCAAAATAAAGCATTTCCATCTCCTGGCAGGGCTGATTCTCCTAGGAACTCTCCCAGATCCGGAGAGCTTCAGTGGGAAGCCTGCTTTCTTGGCTAGGAGCAGAGTTTGTTCCCTGCAGGATGGAAAAAGAGGACTGGATTCTGGGTTGCATTTAAAAGGAGATGCTGGTGTTTCTGGGGGAAATGTTGGGGAGTTGCTGATCAGGCTTGGCGTTTGATCCATGCGGGCATATTGGTCCAAAGAAAAATGCCTCCTGACTTAATGCTGAGCTGACATTCCCCGGACACGACCCAGATCTGTCTCTCCAGATACGGTGTCTGTTTGCCTAACTAGACCGTCAACTGCAGAGGAGATTCTGAGTCTTGGTGATGTTTAGTTTTCCTGCACCTGCTAGACCATGTCTAGCCTACCCTAAGCAGGGAAGAATGAAAACAGAATTTTGTGGTGTGTGTGTGTGGGGGGGTACTGGGGATTGAACCCAGGGGTATTCTACCCTGAGCGAACCCCCAGTCCTAATTTATTTTGAAACAGGGTCTCACTGAGTTTCAGAGGGCCTCCCTAAGTTGCTGAGGCTGGCCTCAAACCTCTAATCTTCCAGCCTCCCAAGTACTGGGGTTACAGGTGTGCACCACCACGCCCGGTAAAAACAGAATATTTATATTTGAACTTTACAGACCCCATTATAAGAATTTGATTGACATCTTCATAAAACTTTGAAGATTGCTTCAATTTGTGATTTCATTGGGAGAGTGTGACACTTTTTTTTTTTTCTTCAGTACTAGGGCACTAGAGAAACCAGGGGCACTCTACCACTGAGCTACGTCCCCAGCCCTTTTAATTTTTTTTTTTTTTTGAGACAGAGTGTTGCTAAGTTGCACAAGCTGGAAATCCTCATGTCTCAGCCTCCCAAGTTGCTGGGATTACTGGTGTGTGCCACCATAGTTGCGGGGCACAGTTTCTTTGATTTTTTGAAATTTTGTGTCAAAGCCGGGCGTGGTGGCACACCCTTGTAATCCCAGTACTTTGGGAGGCAGAGACCGGAGGATCCAAGTTCGCGGCCAGCCTCAGCTCGCTCTCTCTCTCTCTCTCTCTCCCCCGTCTCTCTCTCCCTCTCTCTACTTAGTGAGGCCCTCCGCAACTTTGTGAGACCCGGTTTTAAAATAAAGTATAAAAAAATAGGGCCGGGGGCGTAGCACAGAGGTAGAACACCCCTGGGTTCAATCCCCGGTAC